>OVAX01000455.1:0-80612 GCA_900406405.1 Lepidium africanum
TTCTTCCCACTTCCTCCTGCACCTTGAATTCGTCACTCCCCACTCGTCACATCCACTTGGCCGAGTTGTTCCATTCTCACAGCTGTAATTCAAGCTTGATCCTAGGAAGGGTTGTATCATTAAGGTTAATAAGATACCTTATAAAATTATATTAAACCAGTTCATATGTTAATTTCTCTATTTGGGACAATTTCAAACTATCTTTTCAGATCTACCCTTTTCAAATTAAGTTTATATTTCCTTGAATTTCCTTTATTTTCAAATTAATAAATCATATGATGTTCGTCCTGCTCCCAACAACCGTTACCATAGCTTCAGATGCACTTTCTTTCACAACAATTTCACTTTGACAATGAGCCCTACTAGTTTCCAGTATCAACATGTACATGGGGATATTGTTGAAACAATTGCAGTAAGATTCATTAATAAATTAATGTACTGTTGTGCTTTAGTAAAGCTTTCAAACATCTTTAAAGAATAATCTATAAGAGGTTAAAATATGCAATTTAGCAACACAACACCTCATAAGCATGAAACATCTCACTTTCTCTCTCATACTCCACAAATGCATATCCACGTGATGCTTCTGTAAGTTCTGTTGTTATAGTAAGAACAAAAAAGAGAATTTGAAATCAGACATATCTACACAAAATAAAATCTGTAATTACAGTTCTAGTAAGACAATTATTTTGGTATAAAGCAACAAACGATCAGATTAACCAGAAAAATCATACATTCTCTTAAGATAAAGCAAAGTGATATCTTAATCATTTGTTGCTGGAAACTGCAAGAACTATGTGGACATACTTGGACATTAAACGTCAGATATGCTTTTGTCAACAAAAGTAAACTAAATCATACGTACATCTTGTTAGCAACTTAAAAACAATGAAGTCTTTTGGGATTAGAGAGAGTTGAGTGAGCTGTAGTCAATCCAAGGTGATTGATTACTGAATAAGGTTCATGTGTATGAACAATAATCTAATATTAAGAAATCAAAGACCATAAGAATCTCACAGAATTAAAGACCGTTTACAAGCCTTGGTATATAAAGGCTGGTATAACTTTTGATATTTAGCTTCTAAAGCTGCTCTCTCCTCAAAGAACTTAGATTCCATTTCATCATATTGATTCTGCAAAGTAAAAACCAAAGGAATTAGATCACAGTCTACTCCACCAAGTCACATCAGAACACAACATCCTAAAATGAGAGACTAGTTTCATAATCATCTAAAGCAGAACATTCACTCACTTGAATCTCTCTTAGAACCTCAACACGCTTCCTTACTGCCGGAGTCAAGTTCTCAAGAACGTCTGAGTGTTGTCCAGCCAAATTCTGCAACTTATTCTGCACAAACAAACAAATCAGGAATAGTAGAATCGCTATTAAAACTAACAAACTTCTAAAAATCCAAATTAAGATAAAGAGACATCCTCAAAAACAGAAGAACAAGAGCGAAGAAATCAAAGACCATTTTAATCAAATCAAATCTCTCAAAATACAGAAACGAAAACCCAATATCCCAGTTCTAAGAAACTCACCTTCAAAGCATTAACAAGCCCTGCTCGATCCCTATAATGGTGATTCTTCTGATAAATGTGCTTTCAGATGACGTATCAGAGGAAGAGAAAGACATTGTTATGCACTAATGTTCAGATGGCACCTAGCGGAGACATGACTGATAATCAAGTGATTAACAAAGAGAAGATTGATGATTCAGCTGTCGCTATACGTTGCAAGAAAGGATGGTCCATGCTGTTGAAACACTTGGTTTTCATGTGCCTGAATACCAAACCTAGGCAATGAAGTGGTTAATTTGTCCCAAACAAATTTAGAGTTTGGTCGGCCCAAACGATCCCATACACTAACATGAGACGTGGTAGCTTGGTGTGCATATCCACCATAGAATCTTGAAGACACAGCTCCTAAGATTTTTTATGAATGTGAAAATTTCACTCATTATTCAATAAGATCATATCTTGTCACGAAGCAAAACCATAAATCTCAACACCAAATATCAACCGATTCTTTTATATCAACGTTTTGGATAAACACTATGACCAACGAGTAGCTCACTACAGAGAAAAGCTAAGTAAACAATGTTGTGGTTCTATGAATCACGAATCTTAAGTTACATACGATAAATCCCTAGATTATAGCGGCCGAGTAATCCAGAAAACGCCATTAAAGATACATATCCAACAAGCATGAGTCAACATTGAAGCATCTCATACACCAAAATTCCCAAAATTTTATCATAGATGATAGATTAAATTCCCAAATCCCGAAACAACTGTAAATTCCTATATCCCGAAATCCTTAAATCCCAAACCTTAAAAACTAGTTGAAAATCGAGTAATCAAAGATCTGAGAATTGCACTTTTGAAGACAAAACCTCATAAACTTGGATTGAATAAACAATTTTCAGATCTTCGATCTGAGAATTGAAGAATCGTGAAATCGGTGGAATCGGAGAGAGACAAAGCGAAATCACACAGAGCTAAAAAATGATGGGGATAATTTGGTCCTTTTTGTTTTAGGTTTAGGAGTAACGTTGTAAGTGGCATTTTTGTTGTACTGTCTAAATGAGGGGTATATTTGTTATTAACCCTTAAAAAATCTTGATATATAATAGTAGATTATTTTTTAAAAATCACTATATATTATAATTATGTATTTAAAATATATATTACTAATCATAAAAAAGTGAATTATATTTCAATAATATACAATTTGATATATTAAACCAAAGTATATGATTGTTATATATAATGTTTATGAAATATAAATATATTGAAATAATATTAATTTTGAAAAAGAAATTCTTAAATATCATATACTGTATACAATTTTATATATGAAGATTTTGATACTATTTATATTTTATAAAATAATATTATATAATATGTATGTAAATAAAATTTAAAAATAAAAACCGTATAATACATTTTAACATATGTTATGGAATACATTGAATTATTTTTGTTGTATTTAATTAGAAAAATTTCGATTATGAAAATTCTATAATTTGAATTTTGGATGAATTATGTATCAAATTTAGGGAAGATTCAATGAAGGTGTACAATAATATGATATAATATAATGCATAGGATAATTTCATAATATATTATTTCACTAATTTTTTCTTAATTTTTGAAACCTTATTATTTTAAATAAATCTATAATGGTATTCATTGTAAATAAGGTTGACTCTAAAGGGAATCATTCAAAATGCTTTCATTTTATTATATAGTATATATATATATATATTAATAGAAACTCTATAATTATAAAGCAGATTATATATTTATATTTTTTGTCAACATTAGATCATAATTGGCTGGTTCATTAGCTAAGTTTCTGCACAATACAGGTGATGGAACTCGATATCTGGACATGCAAGTGCGGGTTGGAATATAGTTGTTTTTATGTGTACACCACAAATTTTTATTATATTTCTAATCGGAACTTACGAATTTAGATAAAATTACATATTATAATTACATACTAAATTATATTGCTTATTATTTCTTAAAAGAGTGAAACACTACAAGTAAAGTTGCTCCAAGTTGATAAAGAATTTAAGGTAAAAGACAACAATTTAGTAGTCTTCCTAGAAACTTCTTCATAACTTTTTATTTATAACATTTGTTATGAATCATTTTAAGGAAATCAAGACATTCAAGAAAACCAGAAAAAATCAAGACATTCAAAAGTGAAATGAAGATAAATAGTTTGAGTGGTGACAGTGGGATAAAGAAAAGTTGAATGGATAAATGAAGTTAAACGAAAAGTACACAAAATTTCATTCATTTTTAAGTATTTGCAATATATGGTTTTAATAATTACTATTAGGATAACATGATTAAAATTTGACAGTATAAAATGTTTGAAAGTATGAATAGCTGTTGTTCATCTGTCAGCTATTTTAGTACGAGTCAGTCTTGTTGCATATTAATAGAAAAATAAAAAGTGATAAACACCAGTTATCACATCCCTCAATCACCTTTATATAGTTTTAAACTTTTAATAAGAGTTTTAAAAGATAACAATTTCAATAAAATATTTAAAAAATACATTGGTATTAATATTAGCTACCAAAATATTTGCGAATAGAAACGTAACAGTATTTGATCGTGTGGAGCTAGCCATTTATCATCATTCATTGCAAGAAAATATGAATAAAAATTGCTTAGAACGACATTTTAACTTCGTTTTTTATATAAACTTTGACTAAAATTCTATACGTGTATATTTCTATAACATTATTAGTTTTTTTATCCTAAACCTTTTTTGTAAGAAATTATATTCAAATATACTAATTTACTTTCTTTAACAAAATATATTTAGTTTTATATACTAATTTCGTGTGTATATATTTACATAAAGAGTAAGACGTCAAAATGAAAAAAAAAAATCATTAGCTATGTAAAAGTAACTCTAAAACGAGCAAACAATAAATAATCTTACCACGACACGATAAAAAAATAATAATAATCTTACACGAAATTTATAGTATAGCAAGTAGCAACGTCTCAATTTGTTTATTTAACAATTTTTTAGCACAGTAAATAAAAACCTTAAATCTTGAACTACTAACATAACATAAAATACAGTTGACCCAAAAAAAACATAACATAAAATACAAAGAATTATAATATTTTTTTGGTGTTTCCACTTAATCTCATCCTTCGTAATGTTAAATTATTTGGTCCAACTGTTAGACCACTAACTCATGCTTACTCTTTTGTATACTCGTTACCACTTTTTTGGCTTAGATTCTAACAGAAATATAATCAAAAGTTGCTACACAAAATAAAAATCTAAGCCACATGGATGAGGCATTCACATTGTTTGCATTAAGATAAGTCTAAATTTCTGGATATCGAACATTTTGACATATTCTATGCATTGTATCATGAATTTATTTATTTTAATATATATGAGAGAATGAAAAAAATGAAACATATATATTAGTAAACATAAAACGGATATGATACAAATGATTGTCAATTTTGTCAAATAAATATTATGGTAAATATGCATATAAAAATAAAATAAAATTATTTTTTAATAATTAGATTGACAAGACATCAATTTAACCCAAAACCTAGAAACTCCAAACAATATTACTTGAACTAGCCCTAGGGTATTTTTAGTAGGAACTGTAAAGTTTCTAGTTCACTTTTTTTTTTTAATATGTATATTAGTTCACATATGTTGATTTTGTTTTTTATTAGTTTGGGTTAGTTGGTTCTCATAGACATCCGAAATTTACTTCACATAGTGACAATAATAATTTTTGTGATATCAATAGAAACATTTTTATTGAGATTTTAAAGTTAATATAAAGATAATAATCTTATATATTAAAACGAATAATACTTGCACTTTAAAATTTAGTTGATGTTTCATTTACTATCATTAATAATAAGTTTAAGCTTTAATCTTAGCTATTTATTTTTGGGGAAATTTCAAAAATGTCATTTTTGACATGTTTTTTTTAAAAATTACATTTTCTTTTGGAAATTGAAAGAGAAAAATAGGCATCAGGTGATACTTTTTGAAAAAGAGACATATCAAAAAAGACATTTCTTAAAATTCTTCTTTACTTTTTGCTTTTTTTTCATTTTAAATCTTGATTACTAAGTTTAAAATAATAAATTTTTATATTTGATCATAATATATTTTTATTGTTATTTTCAAATACATAATTAATAAAACTAGTTATAAAAAGATTATTGATATAAAACAAATATTATTAATTAGTAGGAATTCTAAGAAATGCCCTTTTGGACATGTCTCCTTTCAAAAAATACATTTTTATGCTTATTTTTCTCCCCCAATTTCCAAAAGAAATTATATGTTTTGAAAAGGATCATGTCAAAAAGGGCAATTTTGAAATTCCCCCTATTATTAGTTAGTTTTTTTCAGGAAAAAAATGTTGAATCATGCTCTATATTGTGAGTGTAATCTTAATAAAAAATTTGTTTGTCAATAATCAATCATTTGATCGACAAGGTCCGGTCCGTAGCCTAAAAGCATCTTCAATGGTATTTCAAATCTCTTTTCAAACTCTATATTTGAAGAAAAATCTTCTCCAATGGTGCTTCAAATCCTTCTTCAAATTTGAAGATCTCCAATTTTTTTTTTCAAATTTGAAAGATCTCTATTTCTTCCTTCATTTTTTTAATTAGATTTTTTCTTTGCAAAATAATCCTTTAATTTTTACTATTTTATTATTTATGATAAGAAAAAAACTGAAATATTGTTGAGAACGATAGTTTTCTTGAATTTAATGAATTTTTAACTAATAAATATAATAAAAATTATAAAACGTAACAATAATATATATTATAATAGAATATACAAGAACCTATTATATAAATAAATAACAAAATATAAATTAAAATTACGAATATACTAGAACCTATTAGATGTACATTATATATTTGTCATGTAATTTCTATTTATGTAATATGTAATAAAATTTTATGATTTTACAAAAGTTGTTATAGATTATTTACTTAAAATTAATATATGTGGTTAAATATATATATATATATATATATATTTATATTTGAAAAGTACAAAAGTAACTTAAAAATTAGTAATAAACATGATAGATTAAACTATTACTTAAATATTCATTTGAAATAAAAAAATAAAGTATTTTAGTTTCATTTATATAAGTAAATAAAAAATGACAAGGTTCGGTCCGGTTATATTTGGAGAATTTATTTTGGAGCATTTTTGAAGGAAAAAAATGAAGACAATCATTAGAAATGGTCTAAATACTTCAACTAAAGCAAGATAAAATTCAAACTCATCACCTAGTACCAAATTATATCAAAAGCAATCCAACTAATACATGTTTCTTGGCATTCTAGTTAAATATAAAACTAACTAAACTCCATGACTTCTCTACGATTATAACTTTAATTTTTTTTTCAAAAAAATATTAGTGGTATATCAAGCGTTATATAAAAGTATATTTCATAAAGCAATTTCAGTGAGTTAATAACTATTTAGTAATATTGTAATTAAGTTTTGTTAACATTCTATACTAGAATTTGTTGTGATATTAATTCTATGTTTTTGTCAATAAATTATCTTTCAAAATGTATTTTGATTTCATTTTTGTTAAATATAGATAATATAAAACAAAAATTAATTTTTAATCTTTTTCTAAGTTAGCTCAAATAATATTAAACTAAAAAAATGAATTTCTTAGCATTAAGATTAGAATTACATTGAGTTAAAATCGTGGAAAATAAAAAGATGTCTGCGATAGGTGAGGTTAGGGTGAATAGTGAGGGTGAAGGGGATGCCATCATGGTTGACTCGCGGGATAGGGGTTCTCCGCCAAGCGATCCACCGGACCGGTCTGTATCTTCAGTGATATCTGGTGATATGGTTGCTAAGGTTTCGGATGTTAGGGTTTTGAATGATGCATTGGTCGAAGTCTCAAGGTGTGAGGGTGTGGAAAAGTGTGTTGTGGATGATACTGTGGTGGATTCTTCAGGGAGTGATGTCACATCGACTGCACCGTTGTCATGGGCTGGAAGAGTCTCAAGTACGTGAGTTGGGGGTGGTTCGGTCCTGGAATTTGTGCGTTCTAGGTTAAAGGTCGATTTTCCACAAGAAAAAGATGGTGAAGTTGTGGTGTCGATCCATGAAGATGTGATCAAGGCTATGAATGCGTTGTGGGACAATTGTATGTACGTGAAGGTGTTAGGGAGAAGTGTGAACATTGCTATCATGGTAAAGAAACTACATGACATTTGGAAACCCATAGGGGAGATGAAGGTTATTGACCTTCCTTGGAACTTTTTTTTGATACAGTTTGGGTTGGAGACGGATTATCATGCAATGTTGACAGGTGGTCCTAGGAGGATGTTTGGGAGCTACCTTACGACACAAGCATGGACCACATGCTTTCATCTGACCAGAAGCGACATTCGAACTATGCCGGTTTGGATTAGGATTGATCAATTGCCTATGAACTACTATCACGATGAAATTTTGTTGGGAATAGCTAGTAGAATTGGTAAGCCTATTTGAGTGGATGATTCTATGCTTAACTTCATGAGAGGCCGGTTTGTGAGAGTGTGTGTGGAAGTGGACCTCTCTAAACCTCTGAAAGGGTCGATTGTTGTTAATGAAGATCAGTTCTTGGTTGCTTATGAAGGAATTTTGAACATATGTGCATGCTGCGGAATTTATGGCCATTTTACTCATTCATGTCCACAAGCTCCAAAAGAGATTCCCTCGGTGGAAGAAGCTATTGTTAATGCGTTGACACCTCCTGTGACAAATGATTCTACACCAACAGATGGTTTCATGGAAGTTTAGAGACTTGCTAAGGGAGGTTCAGCCTCTACGAGACTTGCAAACCCTCCCAAGAAGTGGTATAATGAATGATAATCCAAGGGCTTTAAGAGTGAATCGGAGTATTCAGTCACAGGAGAACATTAATCTTTCAAATAAATTTGGTGATCTGAGCGAGGATCAAGCTCAAGAGAATGTTATAGTCACAGCTCCTAGTGGGTTTGCAAATAAAGAGAATGAGATCGTGAGAAATGTTGCTGTGAGTAAGCCTATGGAACCAAAGAATACGAGTGGTACTGTGGAGCAGAGTGGCGTGTTTACTTCGATGCAACAAAGCCTTAAAGGTAATTTGAAGGCAAAACGTTTTGGGACTGGTAAGCTGGCAGTGAGTTTTAAGAATAAAGGCAAAAAAGTGGCTTCAACTTCCTCGCGAGGATGGGTATTTTGAAAGAATTATGGTAAAATCAAGTTGTCATCATCGGGAAAATGGATGTGTTTAGAATCCGTTAGGGATGGATGGGCTAGTGATATTTCTGTTGGTGGAGATATGAGTGGTGTGCAAGATCCAACTTTACCAGCTCGTGTGGAAAAACAAACTTCTAAGTTATATATACCCTCTACGTCTTTACTTGCGGAAGAAGGAAGCAAGAGCGGAGATGATGTAGCTATGTTACCTTTGTTGGGCGTGGAGGCAGAGTCAATCCACTCTTAACAGATTGCCCTGGTGGTTCTTTTGCTTTGTGTTTATCTTGTATGATGAATGCATTATTTTGGAATTGCTGGGAGGCAAATAAACCTAACTTTAGACGCTTCATTCGTTACCTATTAAAGAAGAATTCAGTGGATATGTTGGTTATCTTTGAAACACATGCTGGTGGTGATAGAGCTCGAGCAATTATTCAGATTCTAGGATTTGACAGTAGTTTTTATGTGGATGCCTCAGGTCAAAGCAGAGGGCTTTGGCTCTTGTGGAAATCGTATATTAGCAAAGTAGATGTGGTTGCAAATTCTAATCAGTATATTTATGTGGTGATTCAAATGGGTTGGGGAGGCTGAATTTGATAGTAGTGTATGTGGCACTAGCTGCAAGTTAGAGGAGTCATCTTTGGCAAGAGTTGTAATCTTTGGTCCTTGCGGCCAATGACCCGCTGGTAATCAGGGAGACTTTAATACCATTCTCCGAGTGGATGAGAGAGTTAGCGAGAACAGAAACTTATCCTCGAATATGTTAGTTTTCAGTTATTAGATTCATAATCATTTCTGATCGATATGGGCTTTAAGGGAAACATGTTTACATGGAAGTGAGGGAGTAGTCGAGCAAGTTTCATAGCAAAACATCTTGACAGGATCCTATGTTGTACTCAGGCCATAATTAAGTGATTGGAGGCATCGGTGACTTATTTACCTTTCTTCACATATGACCATGCTGCTTTACTTATACAGTTGGCTCCTGTGGTGAAGATGAATCCGAAACGTAGACCTTTCCGATTTGAAGCTATGTGGTTGCAACACCTAGGATTCAAGGAGCTGCTCCAAAATTCTTGGAACCGAGACATAGCTACGCTTGTAGCGCTGGAGAGGCTCCAAAGAAATCTAATGAAATGGAATAAAGAAACGTTCAGAATTGTTCATGCCCGGAAGAGTGAACTTATTTAGAACCTAGAAGAGATTCAATCTCGGTTATTACTCTCCCCCTTCCGATGCACTTTTAGCTGATGAGAAAGAGCTTAGCATGGAGATTGAAATAGTGCTTGAAAAGAGGAGACAATTTGGTTCCAGAATTTGGGGACAGAAATACAAACTTCTTTCACACATCTACTATCATAAGACAAAACCGAAATCGAATAAAAGCTCTCAAGAATTATGAGGTTATGTGGGTTACAGAAATGAAAAAGTTGGAAGAGATGGCTATTACATTTTCTAATAATCTTTATCCGACGGAGGATATTGATGAATCGGTTTCTCCCATGCCAAGGGAGGGCTTTGCGGTGCTGGATCTTGCTTCTTTGACTCATCTCGATAAGCCTTTTTTGAAGAATAAGGTGGAAGCAGTGGTACAAAGCATGGGAAGGTTTAAGGCCCTAGGACCTGATGGTTACCATCCAATTTTCTATCAAAAATGTTGGGACATATTGGGAGATACGATAGCCCATTTTGTGCTCTCAATTTTTGCGACAAATTCATTGTCGAGTGGTATGAACGATGTGTTACTTGTTCTTATTAGTAAGGTTGCAAAACCTGAAACAATAAAACATTTTAGGCCGATTAGTCTTTGTAATGTGCTATTCAAGACCATTACTAAGACGATGGTGACGAGACTGAAGATGGTTATTTCACAGCTTATTGGACCAGTCCAGTCAAGTTTCATCCCTGGAGGAAAAGCACTGACAATATTGTAATTGTTCAAGAGATTATACATTCCATGCGACGGAATAAGGGTAAAAAGGGGTGGATGTTATTGAAGCTGGATTTGGAGAAAGCATATAACAGGATTCGCTGGGATTTTTTAGAAGATACACTTTTGGCTGCTGGATTATCGGCGAAATGGGTTTGTTAAATTATGACTTGCGTTTTAGAACCAGTGATGACCCTACTATGGAATGGTGAGAAATCGAAACCATTTAAGGCTCAAAGAGGGCTTAGACAAGGTGACCCTCTATCACCCTATCTCTTTGTGTTGTGCTTGGAGAGGTTATGTCACCTAATTGAGAAAAAGGTTTATGACCGTAACTGGAGGCCGATTAGTATTGCGAGAGGAGGTCTGAAAATTTCCCATATTTGCTTTGTTAATAACCTTATCTTATTTGCGGAAGCGTCAGTGGGACAAATTTGGGTGATAAGGAAGGTGTTGGAAATGTTTTGAGAAGCGTCTAGGAAACGTGTGAGTCTTAAAAAATCAAAGGTTTTCTTTTCTGAAAATATTCCTAGAGATCTAGTGGCTATTATTAGCCAAGAGAGCGGTATTGGATAGACTTGGGACTTAGGAAAATATATGGGTGTGCCCATACTACATAAAAGGGTTAACAAAACTACTTTTGGGGAGATTCTGGACCATGTTTCCTCAAGACTAGCAGGCTGGAAAAGTAGGGTGTTTAGTATGGCTAGGAGATTAACGTTGACAAAAGCGGTCCTTGGGTCAATTCCCATTCACACAATGAGTACAATTTGCTTACCAACTCATACCACTAAAAATTTGGACCAATTGTCTCGCTCGTTTTTGTGGAAAAGTATAAGTGAGAAGCGTAAAATTCACTTGGTGGCATGGAATAGAGTGTGTAAACAAAAGGCTAAAGGCGGACTTGGTATACGTAAGGCTCGAGAGATAAATACGATGTTATTAGCTAAGATTGGTTGGCGCTTGGTGAATGATTATTCTAGCTTACGGGCTCGTGTTTTATGAAGTAAATATCATGTAGGTTCTCTATCATATACGACCTAGGCAAATATGAAACCATATGATTCGTTAACTTAGTGTATTGTTTGTGTTGGACTCACTGAAGTAATACTTCCTTGTTTATCTTGGGTGCTTGGTGATGGTAACTCAGTGGATTTTTGGAAGGATAAATGGGTTATGAATTCTGTATATGCGACTTCAATGATATCGACTCTAGTAGCCTCTTGGTTACAACTTATACTTGTGAGTTTTGGAGACCAGATAGAGAATGGGATTGGTCATGTAGTGATCCCTTTATTTCTAACCAAACTCGCTTAAAATTGCAAGCTTTAGCTTTGGATGTGTTCTCGGGTTTCAGAGATCATGTTGTCTGATCGATGAATATTGATGGTAAATTTTTGGTCTCTTCAGCGTATGAGTTATTGAGCTGTGATACAGTATTGAGTCAGGACATGAGCTCCTTCTTTCATCGGATATGGAGAGTCGAGGTACCAGAGAAGGTCAAAGTTTTCCTTTGGTTAACCGCAAACCAGAGTCTACTAACGAATACAGAGTAGTTTCATCGAGATTGGTGACTCTACGACTTGTTTGTTATGTAGAAGAGCTCCAGAAACTATTCTTCGTGTTCTAAGAGATTGTCCCGCAGTGGCGGGTATTTGGCAATGGATAATGCCACAAGATTTACTGCGTAATTTTTTCACGAGTTCCCTACTCGAGTGGTTATATGAGAATTTTGGTAGTAAACGCATAGTTGTGGGTGTTTTGTGGCCAATTGTGTTCGCGATTGGGTTATGGCATACTTGGAAATGGTGCTGTGGAAATGTGTTTGGGGACAAGACAAGGTATAGAGACATAACTCAATTCCTAAAGGACTACGCAAAGGGGATTGCAGCCGCTAATGTGTCCCGTGATGACCTTAAGTGGAAAGGTATTCGTGTGATGCAGCAGATTGTGTCGGTACCTCCACAAAGTGGATGGTTTAAGATATATACTAATGGAGCATCGAGGGGAAAATCCGGGTTTAGCTACGACAGGTGGGGTCTTTAGAGATGAGTTGAGCATGTGGTGTTAAGGATTTGCACATTAACATAGGAAGATGTTCAGCCCCAGTGGTGGAACTCTGGGGGTGTACTACGGTCTCTTTGTGGCGTGGGAGATGAGACTTACACGAGTGGAACTTGAAGTTGACTCAGAGATTGTGGTTGGGTTTCTCAAGACATGGGTTTGTAACACTTATTCGCTGTCAATCCTGGTATGCTTGTGTCATGGCTTTATTACTAGGGATTGGATAGTCTGTATTTCCCATGGGTATAGGCACGCTAACCGTCTTGCAGATGAGTTAGCGAACTATGCTTTTTCTTTACCGGTTGGCATTCATATGTTAGATTCTTGTCTGGATTCTGTTGTTAGTGTTTTTCGAGACGATACTCTTGGGATTCACCTCCCAAGAGAAGTTTGTATTGCTGATTGTTGAGTTTGTTTTAATAAATTGCGGAGCTTAGACCCCGTGTTTCCCACCAAAAAAAAAAAAAAAAACTAAAAAGACAATCAATGTTAAGCAACATGATTTACAAAGGAATGATTCATAGAAAGTCTTATTATATTACGGGCAAGAAAATCTGCTTTGTTATTTAACGTTTTTGGAACAAAAAAAATAGAAAAGGCGTGAAAAAGGCTTCTAAGATGAGCGAACTCTTACATGTAAGCTGAAAAAGCTGGCTAACTCTCTAGATCTACTAGCATCTTCAGGCCTTCAGCACAATCCATCACACATTCTACTTCTATGATCTGGTGGAAAAGTATAGAGGACACCGCCCATAGCAGCACCTCGATCTCGGAATGAAGAGGAGACATACTACAGCTAGTTCCACGTGCTCCTATACTTGCACCGTCAACACCGTTGGCAAAGCAGTACCAACCTAATCCCGAGAAGTACTCGGTGTCTTTCCAAAATCCATCGACAAAATATTTCTAACCTGTACAAGCTGACAATGCTACAACCGGACAAAAAAAAACTATTGTCCCACCGGCGAACTCTAGAAATCCATTATCAAATCAGAAGCAAATTTTTAAGCATTCTTAACATACGCTTTAGACAAGCGACCGGCTCTTCCTCTGCATGTTTAATATTATCCCCAAGATCCTCATCAATATTTTTTTATTCATAAACTTTCCAAATCCAACTTATACGATTATGACCATCGTACTTAAAACAGATATAAGAACTTTTGGAAATATATATTGAGGTTCTGATACCGTAAACTTCTTATAACTAAAATTAAAGAATAGAATTTTGAAATCAACATAATATCTGAATAAGTTTGTTAAAACATTTATTAATTTATAATATACAAAAAAAATCTATAGAATAATATGGCAACAGAGTTCCTAATCAAAGCATTATAAATAGAGAGAGAAGAAAACAGAGTCATTTAATAAAAAGAAAGAAAAAAGAGACAGAAACATACCAAAAGAAGTTAGAGAGAGACTTATAAGTTGTGACCCTAATTTCATAAAAGACCTTTCCGTTTTCATGCATCCTTAATTTTAATTTTATTTTTTATAATTAATTTCTCGTCTTCTCGTAACCATATCAAAAAAATCAAAGATCCGATTTTATTAATAACAAAATCAAAGAATTAAAGAAAAAGGCTAAAACTTTCACTGTGACTCTCTATATTTCTCCTTCTTCTTCACGCCGCCTACCAAATATAAACACTCCCTCTCTCTCTCTCGCACTCTCTTTGCATTTTTCCTCTCAATTTTCCCTGGAAATTTTTCTCTGAGTTCTCTTATTCATCTTTACATTATTGTCTCTCTATTTTCGTTTCCTCTTTTGGAAAAATTATAATTATTTTAATTTTCTTTTCTGGTTTTTAATCTTTCTTCTTCTTCTTTGTTTTGTTTTTTCCCTTTCTCTCTTTGCGTGTGTGAGATATTTTTCTCCTTCATCATCGTCACCTTTTGCCGATTGCTGATTTTATATGTTAATGGCGATTCTTCAACCTCACTGGTATTCTTCTCTCTCTCTTTCTCTTTCTTAAGAAAAATTTCTCTCGCATTGTCACTGAGATTTTTCTTCAGTGGGTTTCGTCTTCAAAGCATGAAGATTTGATCAGAATAAAAAAGATCAGATCTATCCTTCGTGATTGTAAGTTTTCTTGTTGTTTTTTTTCAGCCTGATCGTCTTACTCGTACATGGGTTTCTTTCTCCAATCGTCTCTAAGACTTTTTTTTTTTTTGTCTCTCTCTGTGATCATGGTAATTTTGTCCTCGATTCGGGCACTTTATCGTCCGTACAGTTTTGCAGACTTTGATCAAATCTGATGATTATTATGTTTCTTCTTTATGGAATATGAACATGTGATCGCTTTGTTTTTTTCTTAAGTTCCAAGGACTCAAGAGGCATGTATAGTGTCTGATCTCACAATGTATTTGTAAATGATTGTTTTCGAGTCTATGGTTTTAAGTGTTTCAGCTTATAGTGACACTGTAATTATCTTTGTTCTTATGATTTTCTGCAGTGTTTTGTTTTTCTCTTCTTGACTTCACGAAGAGACAAAAAGTAATGGAATAATTTAATGTTTTGTTGCTGATTAGTGGAGGCTTCTTATCCCATTGTTTATTCTTCTTAAATTTTTTTTTATTATACTTTATAAAGTCTTCATGAATTTAAAAAAAAAAAAGGAACTACAACATGTGACACTAAGAACTCTTGTTTGTTTCTTCTTCCATTCAACTTTCAACATAGTTGATTTGGTGTTTTGTTTTAACTCTTAAGAGCTGAAGCGTTCTTCTTCTGTTGCAGTTGTCAAAAGTAATCATTTTGGAGCTGAAAGTTTGCATTAGTCTTTGGTGAGTGTGTATACTATCATCTATCTGGAGATGGATCAAAGAAAACATGAGGCAGAGTTTGATGAATTTGAGAAGCTTCTTGGAGAAATTCCCAAGGTTACTTCAGGAAACGACTATAACCGTTTTCCCGATGACCGCACATTTACCACTGCTTTTGCTGAGGCTAATCTAAACTTTGGAACACCAAATCAAACTCCGGAGAATCCCAATCTTATGTTCATACCTTCTTATTACCAGTCCACGAATAGCTCACCTTGTGTATTTGACAACTTTGATTCAAGAAAACCTGATCCACTAATGTTTAGGAAGCTGCAACAAGTTGGACACTTTCCAAATATCTCTACCGAGATCTCACAAGCTCAGCATTACCTGCCAACCTCGCAGTCTCTGTCTCATTATCCATCCTTAGATCAATCTTATTTGAGTTGGAGGAATTTCGAAGATGAGATTGTTCAGAAGCGTAAACTGCACGAACAGTTTCTGTCTATGAACCCTCATTTGCTATACCTTTGTAATAATAATCAGAGCGTGGACACTGCTCCAAGACAGGAACATTTGGATTGTCGCCGAGCTGAACAGTCTAACAGAAACTTGCTTTGGAATGGAGAAGATGGTAATGAACGTATGAGGAATACGGATGGGGTAAGGAAAATGTGTTATCCGGAGAAGATTTTAATGAGATCACAGGGTTTAAACACAGCTAAAGTCATAAAGTATGGTGCTGGAAATGATTCACACAATGGAAGACTGTGGTTGCAGAATCATATCAATGAAGATCTCACAATGAGCCTCAAGAATCTGACATTGCAGCCTCCAAGGTACAATTCTCTTGCAGAGGCAAGAGGGAAGATATATTACTTGGCCAAGGATCAGCATGGCTGTCGCTTCTTGCAGAAAATATTTGCTGAGAAAGATGGAAATGATATAGAGATGATATTTAGTGAGATCATTGACTATATCAGTGAGCTTATGATGGATCCTTTTGGGAATTACTTAGTTCAAAAACTGCTAGAAGTATGCAATGAAGATCAGAGAATGCAGATTATACTATCCATAGCTAGAAAACCAGGAGTGCTTATCAAAATCTCTTGTGATATGCACGGGTAAAACCATAATTCTTTCCCTAGGTACGAATAAATCTATCTTTTCTCTTTACCTGACCTGATATTGTCATTTGAAACAGGACTAGA
Organism: Lepidium africanum; assembly: GCA_900406405.1. Lineage (NCBI taxonomy): Eukaryota > Viridiplantae > Streptophyta > Magnoliopsida > Brassicales > Brassicaceae > Lepidium > Lepidium africanum. The sequence continues at coordinate 16,772 of OVAX01000455.1, forward strand.
GCTGTTCAAAAGATTGTTGAAATCGTTAAGCGACAAGAGGAGATTTCGATCATCATTTCCGCTTTGAGGCATGGCATTGTGACTTTGATAAAGAATGTAAACGGTAATCACGTTGTTCAACGATGCTTGCAGTATTTGTTACCTCACTGTGGAAAGGTAACAACTTTGTATACAGTTTTCATTAAATCTCCAAGGTTGTGAAATTTTTGTTGTTTCCTCTTCAATCAGTTTTCTTTTCTCTTCAGATCCTTTTCGAAGCTGCAATCGCTCATTGTGTCGAGCTTGCAACTGATCGACATGGATGTTGTGTTCTTCAAAAATGTCTGGGGTATGCCCAAGATGAACAAAGGCAACACTTAGTCTCGGAAATAGCTTCCAATGCTCTACTCCTCTCTCAGGACCCTTTTGGGTACTCTTTTTGATCCCTCACTATCTCTTTTAGCTTTTTATGTGGTTATTTTAATAGTGGAGTAAAGATGCAAACTCTTACTGCAGGAATTATGTTCTTCAATATGTCTTTGAGCTTAATCTTCAATGGGCAACATTCGAAATCCTGGAGCAATTAGAAGGAAACTACACTGAGTTATCAATGCAAAAATGTAGCAGCAATGTAGTTGAAAAATGCCTGAAACTAGCTGATGAAAAACACCAAGCTCGCATCATCAGAGAACTTGTAAACTATGGTCGTCTTGATCAAGTGATGTTGGATCCTTATGGAAATTACGTCATTCAAGCAGCTCTTAAGCAATCCAGGGTAAAAGTAGTTGTTGTTGTTTGATTCAAATTCAGTCCGTACAGAATAATTGTTTCAAATTCAGTCTCTAAAAGATCAAATTTTGCAGGGGAATCTTCATATGCTTTTGGTTGATGCTATTAAACTTTATAGCTCATCTCTTCGTTCCAATCCTTATGGTAAAAAAGTCCTCTCTGCACTTAACTCGAAGAAGTAAATCAGCAGGTAAAAAACCATAAAATTCAATATTTTTGTTTCTCTCTTGATTTGACTGCTAATTTATCTATATGACAATTGCAGATTTGTAGCAAATGTGGCTGTTTGTTGTTGGTAAAGTTATCTGTATATGTAATGTAATAAGAGCATATTTCGCAGGTTTTTGGTCTTAAGTTTTAAAGATTCAAAGAGACAAAAATTCGAAGTATGATTTTATCCTAAATCTGTTTTGTCTCTTTACTTGCAACAATTATTGAAAAATCAAATCCAATAGTAGTTGATTATATAAACCACCAAATGAAAAAGGCTCAAATATCCTACAATCTTGGACGGCTATTTAATAATAATCAAATTTAGGGTTCTTTCTACTCCGGCTTTTAAAAATATTGTTTTTTTTTTTTTGTAAACATTGAGATACTACTGGCCTATTTTTAGTATACGTAGTGAAAAAATATTGTTTCTTATGAGATGGTTTCTTGGGAAGAAAGAAAATGCGTTTTTGAATTAAGAAAGAGGATTGTGAAAAGTGAATGGTCAGCATTTATAATAGTATAAGCTTATCATACGTGTTGGACTGCTGATATTCCACAATATAAAAATATAACGATAGTGCTTAACTGATGAATTGATTGTGTCTAGAAGAATATTATTGGAGCCCCCACACGTCTTTTGGACCATAGTGATTCAGTCAATGTGTCAAAAGCACAGAGGATGATGACTGCAGTCTCTTTAATCCTGGTTTGGTTCGGTTTACGAGTATTACTCGCTACGATAATAAAATCATTTAAACCGGTTATGAATATGATTGGATACGGATTTTAACTTTCATCTGCAATGAATGAATTTTCGTTCGTTTTCTAATTTGGTAAAAATCTGACTCTAAGGACCAAATAATGTGAGATGGAACAAATCGGACATTGGTTTTCCTTTACTCGTTAGTTTATTACAAGACACAGAGAGAAACAAAGCAAAGAGATCGATCGATTGTAAGAAGGAAAAATCCAATATTGTAGAGATAAGACGGGAGAGATGGTGTTCCGAGGCGATACGGTTATGTCCGTAGCTCATATATCGGCGGAGATATTTCAGCGATTACGAGTGATTCCGGCATCGGATCGAATCAGAAGCGGAGAGATGTTGGAGCTCGTTTGCTGTTTTCCGCTTCAGCAATTGGGTCGATTGGTCTTATGGTTCTGGAATTATATCTGTGTTCCACCGCCAGAGATTTCATATTTTAATGATGATGATGATGATGATGGTTATGGATCGTCTTCCTCTTCTTCCATCGTCGTTAGACAACACAACTACTATCATCTTCATTTGGAGTGACCAATTTTCTCTTCGTTTTTTTTTCCGATTGTTGTTTTGTTTGTAAAGTTTTCCTTTATTTCTTTTGTATAGAGATATGTAATGTTGTGATGTTTTTCTGACCTTCACCCCCGAAAAAAAAGAAAGTGTCATGTTTTAATTGTTAAATTTTGATTTCCTTGGATAATCGGACTGTGTTTCTTGAAGTTGTTGTTTATATAATCAAAGAAATCGAAAGAGATGTTGAGCATTTGGTAATTGCGTGTTGAGTTTTAGTTGTGACCATCTTAAGGAGTCAAAAGGAAGCTGCTTTGATCTTTCACTTGCCAAATCTAGCTCTTGACTGATAGAGACTATCTATCAATTCGAGCTTTATTGTGTGTTTCCGGATAATCGGTTTTGACCTCGGAATGTTTAGCTCTGTTGGGTGAAGATTAAAGATTTCGAGCTCATCAACCTTATATTTTTGTAGCTTGATGAGCTAAAATTAGAGAGCATAATCCTTGGATGAGATTTATTGTGTATGCATACTTTATACGTTATTAGAAATTGTTGTGATGACCATTTTCAAGTATTTTTCTTTTTCTGGGCTTCTTCTTGCAGGTTGGAGAAGTTTCCTGTAATCTAATCCAAGATTTTGAAGTCATTTTGCAAACGTCAAAGTTCATACTTATATGTACCAATTATTACCGGTTGTGAGTTTCATAACTACTTTAAGTACTTTGAAAATCTAAAAATGAAAATGGAAAACGCAACTGTTGTTTAGGCCAGGCCCAAAAATATTTGAAAAGTCCAAAGTCAAGTAAAACAAATAAATATTATTTGGCCCAGTGAGATTGGGCTATGATTATGGGATCCAAGTCTTTCAATAGGTTGCATTGTGTTTCATGATCCTTTGTTCGGATCCTATGTCCAAAGCGATCAAGAACAAAACAAAAACCAAGTTATTCAAACATTTACACTTTTTCCAAATTACCACAAAGTGAGGTGATTATCAAATACGTTATATAAAAATGGTAATTAGTCACTTTTTTAATATGTAAGACACCAGATGCATCATCCAAAAGTCCAATAACAATCTAGGGATTTATCTGAACAGGCTGATTATATTAATGTATATGGAAATTTGGGTTAATATCACTTGGTCTGTCTAGTTGCACGCACGTTACTTACAATAATATACAAATTAGTATAAAGTAGAAAAGACAAGGCTGGTTATTAACAACGATGATGCCGCAATTACTTAAAGCTATTATTATTAACTTACAAAAAAAAACATGGAAAAAGGCTCATCTTTTCTATTACCTATCAACTCATGGCTTTACCTAACCCAAAAGGAAACAAGATTTTAATTGCACATCATAGATTTCGATCTTCATATTAATTACAGTTTTGACTTTTACATGAAAATAGATAGTTTTAGCATTTATTGTTAGAACTATATATATACTCTATTTTCACTCTAAAAAAGCACTTAACATTTACTACTAGCAAAACATAATTGGCATGAAGGAAGCTGAAATAGACTTCTAATGGTCTGGTATTAATTAAATAATTTTACAGAATCGTTATGAAATTTAAACTTTAAAACAAAATTGTTCATTAAGAAATGCACAATTGAAAAAGCTACTATGATCTTTTGTAATGGAATCTCATAATGATGCTCTGCTACACAGTTTGACTCATTGGATTCCCCAACGTTTGTTAGTTAGATCTTTTCTTCTTTCCGTCTTTACCCTTCATCGAGAACAGACGCTACGCACTGTCCACGTGTACGGTGATAAGCTAATCTAAAGAAATTAACGCCGTCAGATTATAAACGGCGATTCCGTTTCCCTAGCGAAGTGTTTAACGGCGAGCAAACCTAAACAGAAGAGAGACCAACAGTTCCATTGGGAGACCGAATCTTGTGTCTGCTTCCCCATCATAAACTATTCTTATCAAATAAACAAAAAGACAACATTATTATTTTTGGGAACCAACTCTTACTTACAATTATTTTTTATTTCTCAAACTATATACATTATTCTATTTATATATAAATGTCCTAACATTGAAAAACAAGAATTTTAGTTTTTTTTGTTGGGTCTTCATTCTGTTTGATTACCTTTTTTTTGTTTAATTATGTCAACTTTGCTTTTAACGAAGAGAAAAGAAAAGCAAAAACTTTGCTTTTAGAACACATTTTAACTAAGCATTTGTTATACATATTACCAAAAAAACGAAAAACAATGCATTATTTGTTTAATCTGTAATTAGAAAAAATAAACAAATAAGCTCTTCGACCAGCAGTATGATGGGTCAATACTGTATTTTTAAGTTAAAAAAATCTCTGATAAAGTTAACGCTTTTTGCAGAACTTTTTTCTTGTTTCTTTATATTATCTTTAATGACATCTTTCGATACGATGTTTCAGAATTTATTCGTTTCAAACTTATAATTTAACAGAAAGAAACAATGATTTATAAGAGGAATATATGCGTGACCGAAAAAAAAAGAGAAAAAACATGGACAGAGGAATATATTATAAGGTCCACAAAATTACTATCTGGGAAATAAATTAATATAGATGCAATTTAAACGAAGACAATTCTAAGTAAAATAAGACGGGTAAAATTGGAAACATTTATCTTTGGTTCGTCGTGAAATTTTACAAGGAGTTGCATCGACTACGTCGCGGTGACTCTCGTGGGACCCACTTGCATCTTGTTACATAGTATTGTTTTTACATTCATAAATATTAAATAGATCATCTTATTTTACTTAGATCATCTTTGCGTTTGACAAAAAACATAAAAGAAACTCATCTTTGCTATAAAAAAAAAAAACTCATCTTTGTATGAAGTTACTTTTAAAGATTAATGCAGATAAATACCTTTTGGTTTTACCAAGTAACATGAATTTGCTTACGACCAAAAAAAAAAGGTAATAGTATGAATTTGCTACGTGCAGTTTTGGCTTTGGACTTTTTTTTTACTGGTATAGGAGTTGCTATTTTATTTGTGAGATAGATTCAGGACCGATTCTGAACATAGGCCAGTGAAATATGAATTTAAGGTTCCCAATTTTGAAAGGCCTCCAATTTCATAAAAATTTATCACTTTTATTTTGTTTACTTACATATATATAATTTCACATCAATTTTTGACAATAAAATCACATAAAATATGTAGTAAATAATAACTATAGAGAAACTCAATTGAAAAACACAAAGAAAAACTTAACTTTGTGTGTTTTCATTATTATTTTTTAAGTTTTTTTGTAATTATGACAAGGTTTTCTTAATAAAATAGTTATATATATTTACGTTGAAAACTACAGAGAAATTCCACTTTTCTATATTGCTTATGGCCTCTATAGTTTCAGAACCGGTCTTGGGTAGAGGTATCGTTGTATACGTTATAAGAGGCTACAACAATGGTCTAGGCTTTGTGAAGTCTCTAATGGTATGGTTTTTTGGTTTCAGGATAGCTGCTTTTCAAGTTTCTATTTACAAATGCCCTAATCTATTCTTTTCAGGATTTTTTTATTTAGCTTATGTATTCCGACATTTTATTTTATTTTGGTTCAATATAATTCAGATCAAAGAAAAAAAATGTATGAATTTGGTACGTAGTCTGTAGATGTATTCTTTTAGTAATTTAAACTATATATTTTTAAGCCAAAAATATCAACTTTATTTTGTTCTTAATGATGTCTTGGTATAGTAGCATTATTATTAAATAATCATTTGAATACCCATTAACTGAAAAAACATTAGTACTTGACTAAGGCTGATAGTTTTTAGAAAAAGTTTGGAGTTTTGGACGTTTTCATATGAGAGTATAGTGTAGAATATAAAGAAACGTAGAATAAAACACTAAAACACATAAAAATTGCACATTGACATATAAATATACAAGTAAATTTATTATGTATATTTAAAGGTGTCAAGCGGGGCAGTTAGAGCATCTGCATCAAAGGGTTCTCACAAGAGTTTCTCAACAAAAATATAATAATAAAATATTATTTATTAAAATAATTTTTCAATAAAAGTACGAAAATTTTTTAAATAAGAAACTTTGGGTGAGAGTTCCAAAAAATTTGAGAGACTTTTATATTAAAAAATATCATTTAATATTTTATTATTATATTTTTGGATGAGAAACTCTTATGAAAACTCCTTAATACAGATGTTCTTATGGGTTTTGCCCAACCCGATCTATATTGGGATAGATATAAACATATATTTTTAATTTATTTAAAAAGTGGGCCTCACAAACAAAATTATTGTGGATTACGGGTCTAACGGATTTAGAGTGTGAGAAAAACTATATTCTATAATAATTTCAATATAATCTAATATAAAAAAATTGTGGAAAATTATATCATATTCTAAATAGTTTTTAAACAAATAAATTCCAAATTAAAATATTGAAAATAAAGTTTGCGGGTCAGTCTACTTGTCCACCAAATTTAACGGAGCGGATTTGAACATTATTTTATAGATTGTAGTCTTAACGGGTTAATCTGCTACAATCAAAAAGAAAATTATCCACCATGGACAATCGAGACGGACACAGACCGGCCTATTTGATACCTCTAAGAATATTGTATAAGATGATATCGAGTAATTTATTGTAGTTTGTGCTTTTTTCGTTTATAACTTCTTATTCCATAATTTGATTTGAACTTATGATAATGTACGATTATGGATTGTTACCATCATGGAAATTATATTTTAGGGGCCGTAAGATTTATTTTAACAGATTAATGTATGTTAATAAAAGTAGGGTCTTAATTCTGTACTTGTTTTTTAATTACCCAGAAAGGTGTATTTAAAGAAATAATTAAAAGTAGAGAGAGAAAATGTGACAAGAAAAAGGCAAGAGAGAGAGCAAGAGAGAGTGACAAAAAGTGGAGTCTTTTCATCATCAAAGGAGAGACCCACTTCAATGTCGCTGCAGAATCACTGGTGTTAGTGGTGGTGGTTTACAGAGTAAGAGGTCTACTTCGAAGAAGAAAGGTGTTTTAGCTTTTTTATAACTTCACACCAAATAAAGCCTTTCGTTAGGTAACTCAGAAGCATACCCAAATCTTTTTTCTCTTCCTTTTATCTCTCTTTCTTTCCTCTTTTTTTTATCTCTCCCTTTCTTTCCTCTTGTTAGCTTTAGACTTGAGAGTGTGAAGATGGATGCGGCGCATTTTAGTAAGGAGAGGTTTTACAGAGGGTTTCTGATATGGTTCTGCTTTTGGGGACTGCTCTCTCTTACATGCGCAGCGAGACTCAGTGTTTCTAGGCAGAATTTTGAAGTGCACAAACACTTGAAACGCTTAAACAAACCAGCCGTTAAGAGCTTTCAGGTTCTTGGATCTTTTCACTTAAATCTCCGTTTCAATATTTGTTTAGCTGTTAGCTAACTAACTGATTCAAAACTATTAAGTTTTCTGAATATCTATTAGTTTGAAGACGTACGCTTTGTTCTTTTTGCTTACTGGAAAATTCCTATTTTCAATGGATATTTTGGTTCCATCGTTTAATTGTTATTAAGAAAAATGTACAAGAGCTGGAAACTTGTGATTACTTTGTGAAAGAGTAGCTCCTAATTATAATTTTTGTTGTTTCTGTGATATATTTCAAACAGAGTCCAGATGGTGACATAATAGACTGTGTACACGTATTCAAGCAACCAGCTTTTGATCATCCTTTCCTCAAAGATCACAAAATTCAGGTAATTTTCCAGCATTTGACTGCAATCACGCTCTTTTTGCCTATGTCTGTCTTAACATATTATGAGATTTTAAACAGATGAAACCTAGTTACACTCCAGGATTGTTGTTTGATGAGAATAAAGTGTCTGGAAAAACAAAAGAGAGAACCAATCCAATAAATCAGTTATGGCACCAGAACGGAGTGTGTTCTGAAGGGACAATACCAGTGAGGAGGACAAAGAAAGAGGATGTCTTGAGGGCAAGTTCTGTTAAACGGTACGGTAGGAAGAAGCACCGCTCCGTTCCTCTGCCACGATCTGCTGATCCTGATCTCATCAACCAAAGTGGCCATCAGGTAGACTTTAGTGATCCTTTTACCTATACACCAATGTATATTGTGAATTCTTCATCTAAAAGTTTCTGTTTTGTATGTGCTTTCAATTATGGGTAATGTAGCACGCCATAGCTTATGTGGAAGGAGGCAAGTTTTACGGTGCAAAGGCGACAATAAATGTATGGGAACCCAAAGTGCAAAGCTCTAATGAGTTCAGCTTGTCTCAGTTATGGATTCTTGGAGGTTCTTTTGGTCAAGATCTCAACAGCATTGAAGCTGGTTGGCAGGTAAACTACCTGCATTAAGTTATTTTATTTTTGCATAACCTTAATTACACTAGTGTTCATACCTTCACTGACATATATATTTGCAAATCAGGTTAGTCCAGATTTATATGGCGATAACAACACAAGACTTTTCACATACTGGACGGTAAGCTCGATAAAGCTGTGAAGTTTTCTTCAGAATTCTAAAGACCTGAGAGTATTTGATATGCCTTTTGGGCTAATGAAGTTTATTCTTGGAAACAAATAACAGAGTGATGCTTATCAAGCTACTGGCTGCTACAATCTCCTTTGCTCCGGTTTTATACAAATCAACAGTCAAATAGCAATGGGCGCCAGCATTTCTCCTGTATCTGGCTTCCGTAACCCGCAATACGATATTAGTATTACCATTTGGAAGGTAAGAACTGGTTTTCTTCTTTTAAAACTCCTCTCAAAAGTACCATTTTCTTAGGGCATGCTTGAAAATTTCAGCGTTTTTACCTCAAAATGGTGAGCTTTATGGATCGGTGATTTTGTCTGATGAATCAAACTGGTTTCCAACTGTGAAGCTTTTCTCAGGAACCATTATATTTCATGCAATTCTTATACATAGCAGCTTACTTTATGGATCTGTGACTATGAGTGTCTAGAAGTTAAACAACCGATAACTCGGGAACATTTTCTTTTAGGATCCGAAAGAAGGGCACTGGTGGATGCAGTTTGGGGACGGTAATGTGTTGGGATACTGGCCAAGCTTTCTATTCTCATACTTAGCAGATAGTGCATCGATAGTAGAATGGGGTGGAGAAGTAGTGAACATGGAAGAAGATGGTCACCACACTACCACACAAATGGGAAGTGGTCAATTTCCAGATGAAGGGTTCACAAAAGCGAGTTACTTTCGGAACATTCAAGTTGTTGATAGCTCAAATAATCTGAAAGAACCTAAAGGGCTCAACACTTTCACTGAGAAATCGAATTGCTATGATGTTCAGGTGGGTAAGAATGATGATTGGGGACATTTTTTCTACTATGGAGGTCCTGGAAGAAACCCTAATTGTCAGTAGAGAGTGAACAAAAGAAAGAAGATGGTGAAGATAAAGATGTAAAGAAAGAATTTTCCTAGTATTTATGCCAAGTGTGAAAATATCGTTTTTGTTGATTTTTTCTTACATTTTACTATCTGTATTTGTTTTTTTTTGGGACATTAGTGTGGTTTCTATGATTTGATTAGGTTTTAGTTTTGGTTTAGGGGGCTTTCGGTTGTTACTTGAGTTGGAAGAATACAAGTTTGTCAGTAGTTTGTAAGTGTGAACGAGAGAATTTAATAGTTTCTCTCTTGTAGTCTCTGGTATAAGAAGGTTCAGGACCTTCGGGATGTCTTAAGAGTCTTTTTCTTTCGTTGTATTTGCTTATGATGGAGTTTGATTCATTGTACCGAACTAATTATTCTGCTAATCAATGCAAAGTCAGCATTTTACAATTCAACTATAAATTGTTAATAACTATAAGCTGTGGTTTTTTCTATGCCTTCTGATAAGGCTCCGGCCCGATAGTTTTCCGGTGGAATTCTCTAAAGCTGCTTTGTGTATGTATTGTTGGTTATGATTTTATTACTGCAGTCCAATTTTTTTACTTCTATGGTTTCCTCCCCACCGGTGTTAACGCCACAACTATTGCTCTTGTGCCTAAACATGATGCTGGTGTTTGTATGAAAGATTACCATCCAATTGCTTGTTGTAACTTGATTTACAAGGTCATTTCGAAACTCCTAGCCAATCGCCTTAAACTATTTCTACCTGAAACTATCTCTCTTAATCAAAGTGCTTTTGTTAAAGATCGTCTCCTCCTTGAGAATGTTTTAATGGCTACAGAGTTAGTAAAGGATTAAATTTGATATTGCTAAGGCTTTTGATACAATCAATTGGAGTTTCATTGTTGCAGTTCTTCGAGCTATGAGATTAACTGACCTTTTCATTCATTGGATTTATCTATACATATCCACTGCCTCTTTTTCGGTCTCTGTGAATGGTGATCTTGAGGGTTTTTTCACTAGCGCAAGAGGAATCAGACAAGGTTATGCTCTTTCTCCATACATATATGTGATAATCAATAATGTGCTCTCTGCACTTCTTAATCAAGCTGCAGAAAATTTCATTTTTGGGTATTATCCTTTTTGCAAAGATGTGAAGATTACTCATCTCAGTTTTGCAGACGATATTTTGGTCTTCTCTGATGGTTCTCTGTAATCTATTCATGGTATTTTGGCTGTTTTAGAGAGATTTGGCAACATGTCAGGTTTACACATCAATATGGGGAAACCTTCGATCTATGCTGAAGGTCAAAATATCAGCTATATTAACTCCATTTCTTCTGCAGTGGGTATTCCTATTGGTACCCTTCCCATTCGATATCTGGATCTTCCCTTTACTACAAAAACAATGTCTAGATTGGATTATGAACCTCTGCTTGCTAAAATCAAGTCTATAATGACTTCTTGGGCCTATAAACTCTCTCTTATGCAGGAAGACTACAGTTGATTAACTCTGTCATTTCTAGCACTATCAATTTTTGGTGTGCCACTTTTCGTCTTCCTAGTAGATGCCTATCAGAGATAGAAAGTCTTTGTTCGGCTTTTTTGTGGTCACGTTCTCCTAACATTACTTCTAAAGCAAAGATTGGCTGGACTGATTTATGTTTGTCTCGTGATGAAGGAGGGCTTGGTATCAGATCTCTTAAGGAATCCTCTCAGGTGTTCTCTTATTATTTTTGGAGAATAGTTTTAGGGAAAAGATAACTTTGGGTTGACTGGATTAACATGCATCTTCTTTGATCTGGTTCTTTCTGAGATGTAAAAGAAAACACTCAAGGTTCCTGGGTTTGGCGCAAGCTTTTGAAGATTCGGAATGAAGCTTATTAGTTTATCAAGGTAAAAATTTGATCAGGTTCAAACTCTCATTTCTGGTTTGATAACTGGTCTGGTCTTGGCAAACTGATTGATATAACTGGAGATTGTGGGACTCGGTATTTTGGTATTTCTCGAAATGCAACTATGGCTGATGCTCTCTCTGATCCTTCATGGCAAAATGTGGGAAGGCGTTTCCAACATATCCTCAATGCTATTGCCCTTCTTCCGCCTCCAAACATTGATTCTGGATCTGATATTATGCTTTGGAAGCATTGTTCAACTGTTTATCATGAATTCTTTTCATCCTCAGCCACTTGGATACAAATTCGGAGAAGTGCTAATAAAGTTCCTTGGTTCAGACTTGTCTGGTTTCCCCCAAGGTATTCCTCGTCACTCTTTTATCAAATGGTTAGCTATTAAGAATAGGCTTTCCACTGGTTCTAGAATGAGATCTTGGGGTGTTTCTCAGCCTTGTGTATTTTGTGGAGAACATGATGAATCCAGGGACTATTTGTTCTTTGGTTGCCCATTCATTTTTACAGTTGGATGAATCTCTGCAGCAAATTGATTGGTGATCGTATCAACCCTGATTGGTCTGATACTATGACTGACCTCATAAGCTCTCGTTTTGATAGATTGGATAGAATTCTTGTAAGGCTGATTTTTCAGTGCTCTACCTATCACATCTAGCGAGAGAGGAATTCACGTATTCATGGAAGGCCTTGGATCTCATCTGTTGTTGTAACTCGGGCCATCAACAAGCAAATTCGAAACCGAATGTCTTCCCAACATTATGTACATCCACATAAACTTCATAACCTTCTCCAACATTGGTTTGAAGTTAAAATGTTTTAGAAATTCTTTACTTTTGTTCAGGATATCATATATATCTTGTCCATCTCTTGTACATAACTCTTTTTTTTTGTTCATCAATAAATTTCACATTTCAACAAAAAAAAAAAATTATTTTCTTTGGACATTACATAAAGTAAAAAGAGGATAAGGGAAAATGGTGATTGAGAAGTTAATCAGCTGGTTACCATGATTAAGAATCTGAAGGCAATTATTCATTTATGTATAAACAAATTCAATAAAAGGCTGATAAGAAGTTAGATACCAATTATTTAATTAAAAGTAAACAAATTTAACCAAAGTTTGATCACGGCTTTGAAACATAGTTTAGATATAAAATTTACAGATCAATCTCCAAACAGGCCGAGCTCAGCCATTTCTCAATCTCGGCCAAGTGTTGGCAACAATAGTAGTAGCAGTTTAGAAGACATTAAGACAACCAATATCCATATCATCTGCAAGTGAACCTATTTGACCTATTCATTTTTTGCTTGGTTCGATCCAAGTAAATGAGTTTGTTTTTACTTCAGAAGGTTCAATTATGTTTGGGTTTGTTTCCAAGGCTCGTTTTTACTCTTTGCTTTTTGCATTTCAGTTCTAGAGTTATTTATCTGATTTTGAGGAGATTTTGTTTTCATGTTTTTTTTTGGTAGATGAGTATTTATCAAGATTTGAATACCCACCATGTGATTTTCTAGTATAATCACAAAATCCTAGGGTTATATCTTTCTAACACTCTATTTAGTCAATTCTGTATTTTTATTATAAGTAGGATTTAACCTATGTTATAGCGCGGGATTTGATTTTTTTTTTTTTAAATCATAAACTACATAATATTTCTCACTATAATTTTTTTCCGGTCATTTTCCGGCGACCTTACCGTTCACTTCTCTCTTCTCAGAATTCTATCCTTCATAAGAGGGAGCAAAGAAGGTTTGCTCGGATTTACTTTGGCTTTAGGCCGTTCCTATGTCAAAGCTTTGTCTCTGGGTTTACTTTCTGTTTTTATCAGTTCTGTTTATGTTTATTTTATCTTTAAGCGTGAATCTCTGATGATTTTCTACTACTCACTAAATAGGGTTACAAAGTAAATGAAAAACAAAACAAAGATGTTGGGTTTTGTCGGCCGGAGTTTCTTGACGCTCGCAGTTTCCAATGTGAAATCATTGAGAAGGTATTCATCGAAATCAGCGATCCACTAGTCGGGTTAATTATTGTGAATAAGCAAACTCAGATTCATATGGCGGTGACTTTGAGTTTGCCGGCGGTTTGCATGTCGTGACATACAATGGATCACCACGTGGAATCCTACGCGTTGGATGTGGTGTCTCCAAATCCTTCTACACCTGGGCCTCATTGTCTTTTTAGTCCATTAATTTTGCTTTATAACTTTTGTACCCAATATGGCATATTAGGGCATTTTAATAAATTTAGGCATTTGGCCTTTGACGAAAAAAAAAAATTCTTTCTATACATATTTAAATATGCACCATGATTATTTGTTTTTTTTTTTTGTTAGAGGTACCATGCTTATTTGTTTGATCCTTTATGTAGGTGAATATTTCATATTTTTACTCGATAATAGATGATTTTTAAATTCAATGATCATGAGTTTATGGTAGACTAAACAATAAATATCCAAGATGAAAATTTAGATTTTAAATCCTAATCATAGATTAATTTTATCTTATGGTTTTTTTACCATTATCATAGCATTTATTGTGAATGTTTTCGTTTTGATTTTTTCTTTAATGACACAAATGCAAATAACACATCAACTAATGTCCTTAACATAAATGTACCTTCATTTTAATATATAGAATTTATATAATTTGTTTGATAGGATATAGGAAGTATTCCTATTTGATATACAAAAATATATAATTAATTTTTAAAATATGAATTTTTCAGAAAAATTGAATATAACAAGTTTATCCCTAGGCATAAAACTCGATATTTGGAACCAGAATCAATAACGAACCAAATTAGAGAAACCAAACCCAATAAAATACCCAAATGAGTTCTGAATCTATGACTCAGAAAACTAAAACCCGAATCAGAACCAAATCAAGAACTAAATGGGTAATCGATACACTTTTATGAAAATTTAGCTTTTTAGTGTTTTTCTATGAATTTTTTTTTGTAATCTTGAATTTTTATATAAAAATACTCAAATCGATCTATACCAAACAGAATCCTATCCTATCAGAAAAATAAAAATACCCAAAAATATCTTAAATAAAAAAGCCCAATAAACCGAATTAGAGGAACCAAACCCTACAAAATACCATAATGTGTCCTAAATCTATGTACCTAAAAACTGAATTCAAACATGAACCGGAACCAAATTAATAACCGAATTTATACCCGTTATAATTTTTTTAATTGAATTTTAGCTTTTTAGATTTTTTTCTATTAAATCTTTATTGAATTTTATATAAAATTTATAAAAATATCACCTCAAACCTATTTTTAAGGGTGGTTATGAACCATAGGTTAATTTTATCCTATGGCTCATAGGCCAAAACACTATCAACCCAGCAGTTACTTCAACCACTGTTAACCTTAACCAATCTTTTGTTCCCACTATCCTTTTGTCGGGTCCCCCTAATAATATTGGGGAGCTTAACCTTAACCTCTAAGTGTCAGTACAATCACTTTATTGGAATGTGAGGGGTCTTAATGATCGTGATAAGCATAATGCTTTTAATTCCTGGCTAAGTAGTAATGTATAGTTCAACACTATTTTAGAAACCCACATTAGAAAATCTAACCTAAACTCGACTATGCAAAGCCTTGGATTGAATTGGTCCTTTGTCTCTAATAACTCAGACGAAGACTTAACCAGAATAATAGTCATCTGGAAAGATCCAATCTCAGTTTCAGTCCTTCAAACATCCAACTAATTTCTTACTTGCAGAGTTAATATCATGGGGTCTCATCAATTCTACTTATCTGTGGTTTATGCCAATAACACAAGTGACGACTGTGAGAGTTTATGGTCAAACTTACAGAGGGTTTACTCTCAGCTTGATCTCGATTCTTTCCCTTGGCTAATTGGAAGAGACTTCAATGACATTCTACACCCAATTGAGCACTCATCTCATGCATGTGATCATGTTACTCCATAGATTAATGCATTCAAATCTTGTCTTGATGTCATTGTTGTTAAAGACTTGTGCTAACATGGACCCTGTTTCACATGGAAAAACATTCAGTCAGCAAATCCTATTACCAAGAAACTAGACAGAGTCCTAATCAACGAGCAGTGGCTAAGTACTTTCCCTCTAAGCCTTGCCACTTTCCTAGCTCCGAACTTCTCTGATCAGCCCCCCTCTACCATTAACTTAGCCAGTCCTATACCCAGAGCCGGTACCAAGCCATTCAAATTCTTCAACTACTTATCCTCCCACCCAAGCTTCCTCCCCATCATCGAAACATTTTGGAGTGGCACCAGAATTGAGCATTCTACTCTCAGTTTACTGAGTATATAGCAAAAAGATTTTAAGAGAAAACTAAGCTCACTAAAAAAGAGAGAGTTTTTAGACATTCAAAATCAAGTGAATGAGGCTAACAATTTGCTAAAAATTGCAAACGTACACTCATTGACTATGCCGAACCAAGCTAATTTTGAAGAGGAAAACATATTACATGATAAACTACTATTTTTGAAGGGAATTGAAGAATCCTACCTTAAGCAAAAATCTCGCATTAGTTGGCTTACTCATGGAGGCCACAACTCAAGCTTCATTCATAAAGTATCTCAAGCTAGAAATGCCTTCTACAGTATCCACACCCTAGAGAGTATGACTGAACATATTTCCTCTAATTCTCAAGAGACTGGTGCTATTGCAATGAATCACTTCTTGCGGATTGACGGCCCTCTGGTTCTTGTGCGCTAGCTCTCCTATACAGATGTGTCTGATCCCTTGCTTTTCACCTACAGCCATTCAGAACAGGAGACCATCTCGCTTATTCCAACCAGGGAGGAAATCACAAAAACGATGTTCAAACTTAACCAAAACAAAAGCCCTGGACCATATGGGTTAACCTCTAAGTTCTACACAGCAACTTGACCTATCATAGGGGAATATGTTATCTCTCCCATTCACAAGTTCTTCCACTATCTGGTTATGCCATCAGCAACTGACTCTACCATCTTTACCCTGACCCTTAATTTCCCCGGTGCTACTATAATAAACAACTACATTTCCTGCTGGAACACTTTATATAAAGTGATCTCTAAATTACTTGTGGCAAAGTTCAAGCCTCTACTACCTAAGCTAATCCTTTCTAACCAATCAGCTTTCCATCAAAGGGAGGTTGCTTCTAGAAAACTATCTCTTGGCTACAGAAATTAGGCATGCGAGTTCGGTTAGTATGATTCGGGTCAAGTTGGTTTATTCGGAATTTGGGTATTTAGCAAATTTTGAAGTTGTACCAAAATTAACCAAAATGCAAAAAAAATTGAATAGGATTGGATATCGGATAGTATCCAATGGTGCCGAATTAACCTGAATAAGAAGTAAAAAATCCAACCCGAACCGACCCGAAATGGCTTCTACTTTAGTTAATTTTGGTTGTATTTAAATATTATATAAATACCCAATACTCGAACTACCGGACCCAAACCACTATCCGAATTCTACAATAAAACACTTACCAAATTACCCAAATTTTAAATAAATACTCAGACTGATTTTTCCAAATCTCAGTTCATGTCGGGTCGGACAAATCGGTTCGGGTTTTAATCCCATGCCTAACAGAAATAGTGAATGGTGACCATAGGAAAAATCTACTTTCGCGACTCACTTTAGAAGTAGACATTGCCAAGGCATTCAACTCTCTCCATTAGGACTTCATCTTAGCTTGCCTCTATGCAATTAACCTGCCATAGAAATTCACATCGACTAGATTAATGCATGTATACTACTGCTTTCTATCTTGGTATAAACGGGCCACTACATGACTTTTTTAAAGGCATGAGAAGATTGAGACATGGAGACCCTTTGTCTCCATATCTATATGGGATAGCTATGAACTATTTATCTCTTAAGCTAAATGTTGCAGGCTACAATAAAAATATTTTAAACTTTATCTAACTCTCGAATCTGGCACAAGTGAGCAAGCTTATGCAACTTTGGTTTTCAATTGACTGAAACTTCTCTTTCCACGTTAATGAACGATTACTCTTCCCCTCACTGATCATGATTGAGTTTTTGGACCATTATAAGGCCTCCTTCCCAATTAGGTTTTTGGATATACACTGTAATTTACTACTTTTACATGCATCTTTTACATCATTTACGTTGCATATCCATCCACTTTAGTGTCGTTTTCATTCATTTTGCATCCTTAGAGTCTAGGATTAGATGTTTACATATTTTGCTTTTTTTTACCATCTTTTTCTAGGTGATTGGAACCGTGGTTGAGTGGAATAAGGATGAAACCTTGATGCATAGAGGAGATAGATCGCAAGGAAAGGTGGAGCAAGCAGGAAGAAAGCTGAGGAGAAAATAAGGAACCAAGGCAGAGAAGAGAATGGAGGACCGCAGATTAGCCAATCCACACTGGGTTGTGGCTGATGCGGGATGTGCTTTAGGCGATCCAGGTTGGATCGGCCAATGCCCAATTGGTCGCTGCCAAAGCCGACGTAGGTGACCAGGATGTAACCAGCACCAACTGAAACCAGTCGGGCTTTAACCAAGCTGGATGAGGCTTTGGCTGAACTGATCCTATATGAACACGCGATCCGGCGGCAACCTACCTAGCACTGGCCTATGCCACCATGGTTTCAGCTGATCCCATACCTATAACCACTTATCTTTCTTTTCTTTTATTTTGGATCCGACTCGGTTTGTCCCGGGTCGACCCATTACGTTTTAGGGTTGATTTCTAGCACTATTTAAAGGCAAGGACCCTTGGTCCAAGCCACCAACTCAGTTTTCTTTCACTCTTTTGGCAAGTTTTCAAATCTTTCTTCTTTGGTTGTTGTGTTGAAGATTTGGTGAAGGCTTTGAATTATTCTAAGGATATATGAATCATATTGTGTTTCATCTTCCTATTACGAGTTTCTTCTTAATCCCTTATACTCTTATCTTTATCATTTCAATCATATTTATCTATTGCTTTCAATTGAGTTTAAATCTGAGTGGGTAGTCATTTAATTGATTGAAGGTTAGGTAGATCTAGGGGTTTGATGGTAGATTCTTGTTGTTAGGGTTGGTAGATCTATAGATCATTCACGTAAAGTATGTTTAATACTAGGTTTAGCTTGATCAGCTAGTAACCTTGAATGTATGGATTCATCGCCCGAGAGGTGTTCAATGAAATGCTAGAAAGAAAATTTTATGGGTTTTCATTCCCTAGCTAGCGAGAGCTGAGTATTAGAGTGGAAAATGGTCTTAGTGAACTAGGTTTTAATGCTTATAAAGCTTTAGGTCAACAAACAAGAGTTTAGTTTCCCTACAACTTGCAAAGGGGTTGATGCCACAAAAGTGAATTAGTCTATATTGAATGAGTTTCATACCCTAAGATGGTGCTTCTGTGAGAACCATGTATATGTTTTAATATATAGTCATCCCCGGATTTGATTGCCTAACTCTAGATCCATTGCTTTTATCGATTTCATCTTGTTTGTTTCTTTGCTTTGGTTTCATTTAAGTTGTTAGTATTTTATTTCACCAAAAATCATATATATATCTGCTCTAGCTTGAGTCGATTCCTTGGAATCAGATCATGTTAGTTCTAAAATTCTTGTGGATTCAAACCTCAAATACAACCAACGATTAATTGTTTGCATTTGTTGTATTTATTTTCTTGTGTGCAAAAGCAAATGATCATTTTCACTATAGACTTCTAGTATATCCAAAATGGGCTTATGTTAGATTCTAAATTATGGGTTTTTCTAACTATTTTGTAAAAAGCTCTTAGCTTAAGGCTAATTTTAATACATTTCAAAAAAATTTGTTTAAAAAGAAAAAATTTGCGATGAAATATGATAGATGTAATGTTGTACATAGTTAAATAAAAATCCAATAATAAATCAATGATACGTTTATGGCAGCGATTACAGGGATGATTAAGGTTTTAGATGAGTGTACGGTTGACACTAATATGATCGATGTGAGTGAGGGTGGTACGTCGCCTGATTATCCTTCCTCGTGGTTGGAGAAGATTGTAGGATCGAGTGTTGATGATGGATCAATTCCTGTTTCATGAACTTCGGCTGAATTTGTGAAATCACCGGTGCAAGTAACTCGTCTGACAGGTGGGGTTAGTGAGTTTGAAGTTACTGTGGAAGATGAGGTTATCAACACAATGAATACATTGTGGAGTAATTGTATGATTGTGAAAGTTTTAGGGCTTAACGTTTCTGTGATGACGAAGAAACTTTGGGGGTTATATAAACCCTTAGGCTCGATGAGGTGATTGATCTTCCTCGTAATTTCTTCTTAATTCGCTTCGAGGAAGAGAAGGATTACCTTTTGGCTCGTACTGGTGGTCTATGGAGAATTTTTGGTAGTTGCCTTTTGACCCAAGCTTGGAAATCTACTTTTGATCCTCTTTTCCATGAGATTCGTACTACTCTGGTTTGGATCTGTATCACTCAACTTCCAATGAGTTTTTACCATCCAGCGATATTGGAGGAAATTGCCAGTGGTTGTTTTGCAATGGTGTGCGTGGAAGTAGATCTTTCTAAACCATTATTGGGGTTGGTGTTGGTTAATAAAGATAGATATGTGGTTGCATATGAAGGTCTTTCTAATATTTGTGGGCGTTGTGGCATGTATGGTCACAATACTAATTATTGTCCACAATCTTCTCATGAAACTACAATTTCGACTCAACAAGTTTCTACATCTGAAAAGTCTGTGGAACAAGCTCAGGTTGTGGATGGATTTACGGTGATGCAGAAACATGGGAAGAAAACTGTGAATTATTCTCATAATAACGCTTCATCGTCGGGTGTTGTTGGGAATGCGGTCTCTCATATTTTGATGGATAAAGCAAATGGGAATTCAAGTGCTAATATCCAGCTCTCAAATAGTTTTAATAAACTTAATGTTGCACAATAAATTATTGTTAAGGATCAAGAGTTCAGCGGATAAAGAGAACAAGAAAGATGCAGGCACCGTTAGTTTTTGAAGCTAAAGGAAATTCAACTCAGGGGTCTTTGGTAAGCCTGGGATTTTTGGGGGGCGAATAAACCCAATTTTCAAAGATCACTTTTTAATATACTGAAGAAGAATGATGTTGATTTATCAGCTTTGTTTGAAACACATGCTGGAGGAGAGAAAGCAAATTTTAGTTGCTGGAATTTAGGCTTTAAAAACTCTTTTAAAGTCAATTCTAATGGCCAAAGTGGAGGTTTATGGCTTCTTTGGAGTACTAAGTTGGGTTCACTTACAATTGAAACTCATTCTTTACAATACATTCATGCTAAGATTATCCAAGATGATATGATCTTTCATGTGATTTCTGTATATGTAGCTCTATCTGCTTCTAGAAGAAGTGGTCTATTGAATGAATTGAAAAGCGTAATTCAGGGAATTATTGAACCTTTGATTATAGGTGGTAACTTTAATATCATAATCTCTCTTGATGAGAGATCTGGAGGAAATGGGTTTTTATCTCCTGGTCCCGATGGTTATTAACTCATTTTTTTACCATCCGTGTTGGGATGTAGTAGGTGCATCAGTCACATAATTTATTCTACAAATTCTTTCAAATTGATGTTTTACCGAAAGTACTAATGATGTATATCTAGTGCTAATTGCAAAAGTTCTGAAGCCAGAGACGATTAAACAATTTCGACTGATCAGTCTCAGCAATGTCTTGTGTAACACAATTACAAAAAGGATGGTTGAATGTTTGAAGTCAATAATTCTTAAGCTCATTGGCCCTGCTCAAATGAGCTTTATTCCGGGGATGCTATGAGTGGACAATATTGTTCTTGTTCAAGAGGTGGTCCATTATATGAAGAAGAAATTTGGTAGAAAAGGTTGGATGCTACTTAAACTCGGCTTGCAAAAGCTTATAATCGTATTCGACGGTATTTTTTGGAGGATACGCTCAAAGCGGCAGATTTTCCCTCTAAATAGGTTTCATGGATATTACAATGCGTTTTTGGTCCTTCTATGAAGATTATCTGGAATGGGGAATGTACGGACTCTTTCACACCATAGCAAGGTCTTAGACAAGGAGACCCTTTGTCTCCTTATCTCTTTGTTTTGTGTATGGAGTGACTGTATCATTTAATAGAACATGCAGTGGATGGAAAGAAATGGAAACCGAACAAACTCTCTCGATCTAGTCCTCGACTTTCACATGTTATTTTTGCAAATGATGTAATCCTAGTTGCGAAAGGCTTTGTACACCAAATTAGTGTTATTCTTCAGGTTCTATAACAATTTTGTTCTTCTTCGGGACAGTGAGTTAGTCTAGAAAATTCATAAATATTATTTTTGGAGAATGTTAGTTGTCAGCTTGCTCAATAAATTAGTGATGCTAGTGGTATTAAAGCGAGTCAAGAACTTGGAAAATACTTGGAAATGCATGTGCTTCAAAAGGCTATTAATCAGGACACTTTTAGTGATATTTTAGTTAAGATGAATGCTAGACTAGCGGGTTGGAAGTGTCTGTCCCTTAGTTTTGCAGGTCGTCTAACTCTCACGAAATCGGTGCTCACATCTATTACAATTTATTCGATGACTACAACATGGTTACAGCATCCACTCTAGAAAAGATTGATCAAATTTCACAATCTTTTCTATGGGGTAGTGATTCGGTTTCAAGGAAGCAACACTTAATCTCTTGGGATAAAGTATGTCAGGCGAAGTCCAAGGGAGGTTTAGGCATTCGTCGAGCCAAAGACAAGAATAAAGCCTCCATTTCTAAGCATGGTTGTAGAATTCTTAATAAAGATCAGAGTCTTTGGATTCATGTTTTAGTCGATAAATATAATATCAAGGAATTTGAAGATATGAGATGGCTGATACCGAAGTGTAGTCTAGGGCATAACGGAAAACGGGACGAGAAATCACGGGTACGGGTCGGGAATAGTAAGTTTGTGAATTTTGATTTACTTCCCAAACAATTTCCGTCACATAATGAGATGAGAATTTTGGGAATCGGGAATGGTATGGGAATTTTAAGACCGAAAATTTACTTTCTTAACTATTTCCAAAATCCTACTAAATCGGAAAATGGTACATGTACGGGAAATAGTTTGAGAAATTTGAGTAATCAAAATATTAAGGATATTTTTATAAATTGTATAATCAATATAACGAAAATAAGAATGTATAAAAGATATACCAGTGTTTAATACATAAAAATACGAAACTCCATTAAAATTTATAATTAAATACCAACATTACCACTTTTTTTTACTAAAAATACTAATATTGTTATATTAAATAGTTTGTATTTATTGTAAAGTTGTGAAAATTTAAGTCAAATATTGTTATGGGCTTGATTTTAATTATTTGAAACATATCTAATATTTGAATCCAATATATTTTAACGTTTTGTTAACGTAAACAAATTCCCAATGGGAATTCAGGAAATTCCTGGATCCATTCTCGGACCCATTCCCGACCCTCCCTTACCTATTTGGATATTATTTTTGGACCCGAACTGGAAATTTGAATTTCTCATTCCCAAAATGTATAAGAATTACGGGACCGGAGCGAGACTGAATGGGACGCGATTCCTGATATGCCTAGGGCTACCAAAATGTAATGCTTCCTCTACTTGGCGAAGCATTTGCGTGGGTGTTAATGAGGTAATTATGCCATATCTGAGATGGGCTAGCGGCGATGGTCAATCAATTAAATATTGGACTGATCGTTGGCTCTTAAACTCGCTCATCATTGATTCCTCTCTGATGATGTTGCTGCAGTCGGAGCTATCTAAAACAGGTAGTGACTACTAACAAGATGGTTTAATTTGGATGTTGAATATTTTTTCGAATTATATTCCTCAGTATGTTCACCTACAACTCAATGTGGTGGTCGTGGATAAAATCACAGGCTCTACAGAAAGATTGGCCTGGAATGGTACGCGTGATGGTCATTTTACGGTTACCCCGGCCCATCGAGTTTTGGCTACTAAATCTCTCCCTCGTCCGAACATGAGGAGTTTTTATAACCGGGATTGGAAAACCAAGGTTCTTGAGAGAGTACGTCTGTTTCTTTAGCTTGTGACTCATAGAGCTCTTACGACCAATGAAGAAAGATACAGACGCCACTTAAGTCAATCAAATATATGTCTATCTGCTCCAATGGAATCAGATATACACATTTTTCGTGATTGCCAAGATATAGCGGGGATATGGGATCGTGTAGTTCCTTCAAATCGAAAAACAATTTTCTTTTGCCAATCTCTCTTTGAATGGCTATGCACAAATTTAAGCATCACAGATTTAGTGCTTGGTTGCCCTTGGTCGATCTTATTTGTAGGGATTATGTGGTGGAGCTGGAAGTGGAGATGTGGTGATATCTTGGTAATGTCATGGTCCCCGTAATGAGCAAGCCAAAATATCTTGCCAAATAGCATGGACTCCCCCTGGACAGACTTGGTTCAAACTTACTACAGATGGAGCTTCCAAGGGTAATCCCGTTTTACGGCGGCTGGAGGTGTCATCCGGGATAGCAATGGTGATTGGGTTAATGACTTTGTGTTCAATATTGGTATATGTTCTACTCCATTGGCTAAGGTTTGGGGAGTATACTATGGACTTTTCATAGCCTGGGATAAAGGTATAAGATGGCTTAAAATTGAGATTGATTCGAGCATTGTTGTTGGTTTTCTTCAGACCGGGTAGTTGGTTCTCACCCATTGTCATAATATGTCAGTGCTATGGCTTCCTCATTAGGGACTGGATAGTTCCGTATTTCTCACGTGTATAAGGAAGCTCTGTCTTGCTAATAGGTAACTATGCATTTTCTTTTCTTAATGATTTTTATTATTGTTTGTCTCCTCCTTAAGTTTTGTAGTTCCTTAATTAATTTATGAATAAAGTTTTTGGAAAGCTTTTCTTTTATTTCTTGACCCAAAAAAAAATCCAATAATTAGTGAATAATGTTGGAGTTAGATATTGATCGCCGAAAATTGCTACGCAAAATCAAAGTCGGTTCTTAAAAATGGAAATTAAAGAAAAAGAAAAGAAAAGAAGAGATCAATAATAAGGGGTTAGGCCAAAGCATGTTACTTGGAGCACATGGAACCATCATCTAATTTCCATCTTCTTTACCTATATCAAACAATTATACAGCTCATTGCTTCTCTCATTACCTTTTCATTTTCCACTAAAACGACGATTTCAATTTATTATGGAAGAAATCTCGTAAAATTGAGGTGTACAAAGAGAACAAAGAAATTAAGACAACATTCATTCAATATATAGAGAAATGAAGACATTTTTTTGTAAAAATATTAAATTATTATACTATTTTATGTTTTAATTGACAGTATAGAAATACACGAAAAATAGAATAAAAAATAAAAAAAATCTACAACAACAACAAATAGCAATAAATCAACAAACGAGATACAAAAATAAAAAATGAAACACCAGAAGAAGAATCATTAGTTGTATTCATGAATCTTTTAATATACAAACGTATGTTTTATATTTCGATCTTGTTCGTGATTTTTTCGAATATGAAATTAAACTAGTACAACGTTATAATAAGATTTAATTTGCCGTCTTTGGTAAATATATAAAGAAAAAAACCATCAAAGAGATAGTGCGCACTGCTCATTCCAACTATTTCTTTCTTTTTTGTCTGCAACTAATTATGTACTTAATTGATGAAGTAAGAACTTTACGTGTCACAAATCAATTCCGTAGTACAACATTACCCAATTTTTTTATATATAACTTTCTAATAATTAAATAAAATTTTATAGTGGGATATACATATAAGTACTTACAACAATTTAAAAGTTAAATAATTTAATGCGTTGGTGTAAAGTGACATATACACACTTGGCTGTACATGCGTACTCGTGTATATAAAGACTAACAAATGTAATTCATAAGCCACACATCATAAACAACAATAAGCACTTAGTCTTCTTCTTCTCTTCATTTTGCTCTCTATTTGAGTCTCTCAAATCCAAAACTACCAAGAATGGAGGCAATGAAGATGAAGGTTTTGGTGGCGGTTTTGGTGGCAATGATTGCCTTCTCTGCAGTTCAACAGACGGCGGCACAAGTTGATGCTCCGGCTCCAAGCCCTACCTCCGATGCTTCCTCCTTTATTCCCACCTTCTTCGCTTCTGCAGCCGTTTTGGTCTTTGGATTCCTCTTTTAAGAAGTGTCTTATTTGCTTCTTTAATTGGTTGGTTTGAACAAAATCAATTTAATTGATATTTTAAGTCTCTTCTTATTTGTCTCTTTGAGTTCTTGACATCTTCTAGTTCATCTTATCTTGTTATGTTCCATCTCTTTCTCTCTCCATAATGTATTTTGTATTTCACTCATATTAAATCAATAACATTTATTATTGTTTTTCTATATATTCATCTTCCTCTTTTCATATAAAAAATGATTTAGTAAAAACTACAAACCTTAAAATTCGGATATGATGCAAACAAAAACACCTGGATTTTAGTGGATGAAAATAATCTATTATATTCATTATATCTGTTTTATTTAGTGTCTTTGTTTAACATTTGTTTTGTTATCAACCTCCAGTCGTGAGCTCATATAAGTAGTTAATATATTCATTCAGAATTTGAATCGAAAAGCAAAGATAAAAGCTGGTAATATGTTTAATTATCTTAATAAGAAGTGGGGAAAAAAGCAAACACCTTTTAATTAAGTTTTCACATGGCATATGTTTGAAGCAAATGTAATTCATTTAGTATATCAGTATCTAAATTTGTTTGGTATTGTCTATTGAATTGAGTTTAGGGATATTAAGGATGGGCTAAAACCGGGCTACGTAATGGAAACCCATCAACAATATATTGAGCCCACAGGCCTGCTGTTTACAGGAAATGTTAATGATAAGCTTATCAAAATGATCATACGCTTCCGGTAACAAGACATAACGTGGCCAAACCGTAACTGGGGACTTACTTACGAAACCATGGAAACGCTATTTAATGTGCTTGATGGGCTTTTCAACTCATGATCCGTACCAAATCCAAAAGGTGACTTGAAGGAGAAGGTGTGGTTAAACCCAATTTCTTAACGGAGTCTCTGGTTTTTGCTTTTCCTGAGGACCGTCCTTTCCTATCTAAAACACACTATTACTTTTTCTTTTTTTCTTTTTTTTTTTTTTTTTTTTTAGAGTGAAGATCCAAAGTTGAGTATAGTTAGCTAGAATAACAAAGACAAGCCATCTCTTACTATGTGAAGTAACAGACAGCCATAGTTAATGCTTTCACCTTACAAGCTTTTATAACATACAGCCAAAAGAAGCCAAAGGCAACCAAAAACAAAACAGAAAAAATATAAACAAGTCTATTCTACGCAATTAAGACACTTGAAACTTCTCTTACAGACTTAGATCCAAGTGAATATGTTATTTTTTTTCCTTGGTTATGTTACTGAAACCGATTTGTTAAATCGTAAAAAAAGCATTACATAACAAAAAAACATGATTAAAGAAAAACCTACAGTTATCTGAGATCTAATTTCTTCTTCTGGATAGACAAGAAAGAGTAGATGTTGGTGTTTTGTTGGGCTTCTTTGAGATCTTAGCTTTAGTACTATAAACTCTCTTATACCTTTTCTCTAAAATCATTCCACTGCTCCTACATGATTTTTTTCTTGCTCCATAATTTCTATTATGAAACCCTCTCTTCATAAGATCTTCAAGGCTTTTAACATTTGCTAGTGAGGTGAATGATTGAGACCTTCCTTCATAAAATTTAGACAATCCTCTCCTGACAATAAAGACAAATTTTGTTATTACCAAACATTAAACTCAGTATTGTGATTCTGAGACATAAATCTTTAGATCTGTAACTACTAAACTCTAAAATCTAAGAAAATTCAAGAGAAATGGTATTCTTACTTGATTGGAAGATGAGACATGAGGTCTGAAAGATCTTGAAGAGGTCCATTTGAAGAAGATGAAGAAGCATCATCCTCATCCTCTGTAATATCAGATGAAGAACACATGGAAGAAGATGAACAGGATGATAAATCTTCATCATCCTCTGAGAATGTCTTTGAAACTCCTTGAACAATGTCTTCTTCTTTAATCCTCCTTTGATCTTCATACATCATGTTGCTCATTTCATTCAAATGAAGATTCATCCCTCTTAACAGAAGAAAACAAATTTGTTTAACAAGAGAAGAAAAACACGAGAAATAAAGTTTTGGATAGGTGTGTTGTTAATACAATTGGAAAACACAGAAGCATGAATTAGCTCTATTTTGCAGAGAGATAAACATCAACTTATTTATATATATGTGAAGAGGTTCGAGTTTATTTCTTTATTAACTTTTTTAAAATAAAAATAAATAAAGGATAAATATATGTGTGGGTATTACTTACGTGCAAGCCGTGGATAACGTTGACCCTTTTATTTAAAATTTCACTTTTATCCCAAAAATTATTTATTTACTAATTTGTTTTTTGTTATAATTGTTATCTATAGCATATGTTAATTACTATACTCGTGTGTTTCTCATATGTGGTTCTCACTCTATGGGCCATCACATCATAATCTCACCTTTTTGCATTTTTGTTTTTGTTTTTGTTTTATCAGTTCCCTTTTTCCTTTAATTTGTTTTTTGTGATATCTCATTCCTTTTCTCTATAATACACTGAAATTAGTCTATCCTAAACATAAGAAAATATTGCCAAATACTAATTTCTAAGTTTACTATAAATAGTGATTTTTTGGTAGTTTTAATAGAAAAGCAAGAACAGATATGTAGTTCGATATTACCAAAAAGAGAGATATTATTTAAGTGTAGAGATTGAAGAGAAGATAAAATAAAGATATGGGTAATAAAGTCGGTTAGTAATAATAATAAAAAATGGTATTATTAGATTTCGTTAGGAGTTAAATTCAAATTCCAATGATGGTGCTGTGTTGTGTAAACTCGGCTAAGAAGATAAGACCCATTCTCTTTAAACATTATCCGTATCATGTCCTCGTCATCACTATCCTTACCCTTTTTCTTTTTTTTTTTCTAGTATTTAATTTTTCATTTTGTTTAATTGGACCGAAATTTTGTTTATTTCCCATCGCTTAATAACGACTTTTCCTTCTTTACAAAGTAAATATGTCTCTCTTTAAAATTTATGTGTTAATGATATTTTATGTAATATTAATATTTAATTCTATGTCCTTAAAACTTTAATCTTGTCCGCCTTCAATCTACTTTTCCGCGACAAGAAAATAAGAGACAACTTTTTATTTTATGGAAATATTAATTTTCAAAAATCTAGAGGATAATATCAATTATTAAGTTTTCTAAATATTTCTATTGACTTTCTTCTATCAGATAAATATATGAAAGGGTCTTTGGTGTATGGACCCATTAGTGTCATCAACGGGTAATCTCCGATTCTCCACCACAGGTTAGTCTCCTTAGCTTGGATCTTTCAAGACACGACGACTATAATATATTCTTATCTCTGTATTTGGCCTTTTAATGAAATGTCATAATAATGGAGAAACTAAGTTTTAAATTTGACTGAGTTGGGTTGCCAAAAAAAGGAAAATAAAAGAAGAGATTGACTTTATATTCAACCAAAACCTTGTATATTATCACATATTAAAGGACACAAATAAAAGTTCATTACTTTTGATCATCAAGTAATAATCTTTAGAGACACATAACACATGATGTATATTTTCATATCACATACTCTAATGCATATGCAGAAGAAAACAAGTACTTATCTAAGGTAGTTAACAGGTGGGTCCAGAGTGCCAACAAGTATCCCGAGATCAATATCCATGTCCTCGAACTTTTTAATGAATGGATGACTCTGAAATCATGATCAGAGATCTTAGAATGTTTCAAAAGATACTAAAACATGTTAACAAGACATTGAGAATAAATGTGGTGAGTAGGAGTTACTTACCAATAGGTCCAGAGATGATGATCTTGCTGAGGGATCTTTTTGTATGCTGTTGTTAATGTACATTTGAACAATTAATATTGATTCTGTGTTTCTCTGCGAAGTATATGAAGATGCAAATAATGAGTCTTCCACTTACCAGGCTGATACAAAGGAGCAAAATTCAGGTGAAAATTGATCACAAGGAGCAGTTGGTGGTGGACTCTCTACAATTGCTGCCAAGAGTTCATAAAAGCTTGGCGGGTTTTGCTGATCTTCAGATTCTAAGTAAGGGAATCTTCCTATTGCACATTCTAAGACTGACATGCCCAAACTCCAAATGTCGCTACTGTAGTCATATGTACTTCCACTGATCCTCTCAGGCTGTGAAGTGTACAAGTCAAAAAGAGACATGAAATGGTTATGCATATGCTGCATCATCAAGAAGTTTGTAATGTAGAGTGATCTTGGAATAATTTCGTACCGACATATAATTATAGGTTCCAACAAATGTGTCCCTCTGTCCCATCGAGCTAGCAAGACTTGCACTGACACCAAAATCCGAGATTTTTACTTCTCCTTTATGGTTTACAAGAAGATTTGATGGTTTGATGTCTCTATGTATGACATGTCTTTCGTTGTGCAGGTATACAAGGCCTTGCAAAACCTGTTTACAAGAGTAAAATAAATAAGAGTGATAAATCACCTGTGAATCATTAAGTGGAGTCTAGGATGTTCACTGGACCTGTTTACAGACTACAGCAAGGTAAGGTTCAAGAATAGTTTTCACTTGTCTTATCACATCCACAAGAGATCCACGGTCCATGTATTCGAGCACAAGGGAAAAAGCTCCATTGTGATAGAAGGAGTGGTAGCAGACTACTACATGTGGACATTGTGATGATGCTTGGTTTATTTTGAGCTCTTGGACAATTTGCTTACGGACTTCTTCTTGTATATTCATCTGTATGACCTGTGAAAATAAACAAACTTAAATTCCAAATGTACATGAGTACTCGAGGCCTCCTCATTTACTAGCATTACATGAGAATCATTAGTCTAATTGGGCAGGGAAAAAAATCCTCATTAACAAACAAGTGATCATATAATCAAGAGAGCTAAACTTTTCTACTTCCTATCAAATTAATCCCTGAGAAGAAGAAGCTAGCAAAAAATTTCAATTTTCATACAGTCCTGAAGGTCCAAATAAGTGAAGAGTCATTAAGAAAAAATACAAGTAGTATGGTCAAATTGGCTATCAAAAACTTACTTTCATAGCAAAAAGTTTGCCAACCCATTTATGTCGAACTAGTTGTACAACACCACCACTGCCTTTTCCGATGACTTTCACCGTCTCTAAGTCTTCAGCAGTGATTTCAAAATCAAGCTCCTTAATATCAGATGGCTATAGTGGAAGATAAAATACACACACAATAAATCCCCTTAGGAACATTGATCTCGTTAAAGAGATTGAAATCAATGTGAAGTGAAGTTACCCTTGATTGCTTCTCATCTGACGTTAACTTTAACCCTTTTTGGTTCAGAAGAAAATCCCCATCGTGAAATGTTCCACTTGCAGTCCTGCATAGTAAGTATTAAGGCATTGACGAATCACCAAACATGAAATCAAGTTCGATTTTAATCGAGTTAAACCGATTTCTCAGTAGCTTAATTCAAACCCATAAAAAAGATAGTTCCTGTCATTTGATTAATGTCTGCAATCCCGAGAAACAAAAAAGATCGATTTACAAATCAGAAAAGATAATCTATCTGATTTATACACTGCACCATTAATATCTACGATGATGTGTTCGTTTACGAAGCCAGAGACAAAAGGAGAATCGCGAAACTTACAAGAAGGAAGAGATTGGGGTTTCTTGAGCTGGAACGGAGAGCTTAAGCTGCTTCAAGTTCGATTTGATCTTCACCATTTTTTTCTATCTTAAGACGATCTAGGGATTATCGCTCTTTTGGCCCTCTAGGGTTTCTAAATAAACAATTTCAAGAAAGAGGAAGAAGTGGGAGGTGGAGAGAAGACGACGATTTTTCGTGTTAACGGACATATAATTTTGAACGCGTGAGACCGGGAGAATAAAAATTATATAATTATTATACGATATGAATAAGAAAACAAAAACTAATTAAATGAGATTACCCCAGTAAAATTTATATGGGTCTCAGTTTGACCCATTTAACAGAATACGGCCCATTAAGATGTACGAAATTTTTTCGGGAACAATGGGTTGTCTTTGGTATATTGGACACAGCTGGCAATAAATAAAACTATAACCGATAGTAAAAATTCAAAATTCCTCCCACACTTTAAAATACTTTATATTAGCAAAACTAGGTTTGTCAAAAAAAAAAAAAAATAGCAAACTACGTATTGGTGGTCGAATTTATCATTTTGATTAGAGCGTATCCAAAGCTCATAAGAAAAAATTAAATTCCATGGGACCAGTTGAATTTATAATTGGGGTAGTATTGGGAATACGCATAAAAAACGGGGGACTATACGAAAGAGAAAGTTGAAATGCTCTCAAAGCTTTAGCGGAATTCAGATAAGTCTATTAACTTAAATTTATTACACAGCCTGAGGCCCGGTTTGTATCCGACCAGTGTTCAACTTCTGACAATAAAAAAACAATAACAACTAAACTGGTTCCCACTTTTTTACAACTCCAAGAAGAAGAAGAGGAGAGCCACCAGGAAGAAAGTAAAGTATTCCTTCTTTCGAGGTGAGCAATCAAGCAAGCAAAGTGTAGTTATCAGCAATGGCGAGAGACTTCAACCTCCTATTCTCCATTTCTCTTCTGTTTCTGCTTCTGGGTTTGTCTCCACTCATCTCTTTTGCTCTTTCTAATATTCACTTCAGGAGCCGTCTGAGACTTTGTTCAATGCTTTCCAATATCAATTCAAGTTTTAAAGAATATTGATACCTTCTTCTAATCTACTGTAGAGCTATGAGCTTCTAGGCATCTTCTTCATAGAGCTATAATTACGAAATTTGAAACCCTCATATCAATTTCAATCTCTCAAAGGAAGTGCTGATCAGTGAAACCAATTAATTTTGCAGACTGTTGCTACGCCGGAAAAGTTGGAGTTTGTTACGGAAGAAGCGCCGACGATCTTCCGACACCGGCAAAAGTTGTTCAATTAATTCAACAGCACAACATCAAATACGTTCGAATGTACGATTACAACTCCCAGGTACTCAAAGCATTTGGAAATACAAGCATCGAGCTTATGATTGGAGTTCCAAACTCCGATCTCAAAGCTTTCGCACAGTTCCAATCAAATGTGGACAGGTGGCTAAAGAATAGCGTCTTACCGTACTATCC
Source organism: Lepidium africanum (assembly GCA_900406405.1). Taxonomy (NCBI): domain Eukaryota; kingdom Viridiplantae; phylum Streptophyta; class Magnoliopsida; order Brassicales; family Brassicaceae; genus Lepidium; species Lepidium africanum. Next base: position 49,466 of record OVAX01000455.1, read on the forward strand.
CACGGCCAAAATCACTTACATAACCGTTGGATCTGAATCTACTGATGATCTACACAACAATGCTTCATCGCTAGTTGTCCCCGCGATGCAGAATGTATTAACCGCTCTGAAAAAAGTCGGTTTGAGCAGAAGAATCAAGGTTTCCACAACACTTTCGCTCGGGATTCTCTCTAGATCTTTCCCTCCTTCTGCTGGAGCATTTAACAGTAGTTACGCTTACTTCTTGAGACCAATGCTTGAGTTCCTTGCAGAGAATAAATCTCCTTTCATGATTGATCTTTATCCCTACTATGCTTATAGAGATTCCCCGAGCAATGTGTCTTTGGATTATGTGTTGTTTGAGTCTTCCTCTGAAGTGATTGACCCGAACACGGGTTTGCTATACAAGAACATGTTCGATGCACAAGTTGATGCTCTCTATTACGCTCTCACGGCTTTAAACTTCAGGACAATCAAGATTATGGTTACCGAGACTGGATGGCCAACCAAAGCTTCACCCAAGGAGAAAGGTGCTGCGTCTCCTGACAACGCAGAGATATACAATTCAAACATAATCCACCATGTGCTTACCAATCAAGGCACTCCTGCAAAGCCAGGAGATGCCATGAACGTTTATATATTTTCTTTGTTCAACGAAAATCGGAAACCGGGATTAGATTCAGAGAGAAACTGGGGATTGTTCTACCCTGACCAGACAAGCGTTTATCAGTTAGATTTCACGGGAAAGAGCAATGCGTTTCACTCGAATTCTAGTGGTACAAACTCGAGTGGGAGTAGTAAGAGTTGGTGCATTGCTTCTTCAAAAGCTTCAGAGAGAGATCTGAAAGGTGCTTTGGATTGGGCTTGTGGTCCTGGAAATGTTGATTGCACAGCTATTCAACCGAGCCAGCCTTGTTTTCAACCAGATACATTGGTTTCTCATGCTTCTTTTGTGTTCAATAGCTACTTCCAACAGAACAGAGCAACAGACGTCGCTTGTAGCTTCGGAGGAGCTGGTGTTAAGGTCAACAAAGACCCTAGTAAGTAAACAAAACCTCCAGCTATTGCCTCTTTTAAATCAGAAATAACATTTCTGGTTTAACCATAATCTGATTTCAATGTTGGTTGGTACAGGTTATGACAAATGCATATACATAACGGCCGACGGGTATGTCATAAAGACAGTTATTTAAAGTTTCCAATCTGAAGAACAACACTTACGTATAACTGATGTGGTTTTATCTCCTGCAGGAACAAAACTAAGGCAACGAATGCAACAGCATTGACGTCCTCTGCTTCAACTTCTGGTGGAAACGAATTACCCAGATGGATTTTGAAACTCTTTCTCTTGATCTCATTGTTATCGAGTTTGCAAACTCTGAATTCATAAGCATTGTAACAATTCCTAATCTGTAAGAAAATTGAGCCTTGCTGTTGTTTGGTCAAGAAATTGTGACCGTAAGATTTTGTTGTACAGACTTTTATCTAAGAACTTGTCTCAAATCACTGGTGTCAGTAATCTCTTGATCTAAATATATTAATACACAAAAAGAAAGAAAATCTCCATAACAACTAAAGCTATGGTTCCACATGGTCACTCATTAAACAATTCAACTCAACGCCATATAGTGTTATAATCATACAAACCGAATATCCATCATATGGTAGGTGAGTAAATAATACACAACCTTCAATATATAAATAGTTTATCTCTCACAATACATCTAGAAAACAACATGAGCAACAGGGATATAGCACCGGCTCCGTGTTTCAGAGCCCGGATTCAATCAGGTAATCACCAAGCCTCTCTACGACCATATTGCATTGTCCAGGAGTCATTGGTTCTTCATAGATACCAAAGACCAAGGCTTGGGTGGTCTTCTTGATGGTAACACCACCAGCACCCTACAATCGAAACAAAAGGTAACATTGGCTCATAAAAAACGGAAGTTGCGGTGAATCACAACCTCATCAAAATCAGACAACAAACAAACAGTCTAGTTACCTTCTTTCCTCGAATCACAGCATTGGGTTCTCCTTGGATAACCATGTACTTTGTGCCACCAATGAACAATCCTGTTGGGGCAAGTGTTCCAGGCTCAGCAAAATCTTTGTTGATGCCCTCGACTTCCTCAGTCTTCAACTAAAACAACAACAGCACTAAATCGATAAGAGAAACATAGAGCCGGAACTAGATAAACTCAAACTCTCATAGCACGTCGTGAAACCAAACAACAAACAACATAACCAGATCAAAGGCTGAAAATCCCAATTTAAAACACAGGACTTTTGAACAAACACTTCACCCCGGAAGAACACAAAAGCCGCAAAACTAGGTAACCAGAATACACAAAACCATACACGATTACCATGAAGAACTTCCCCATTATCAAAGTCACAACTTTCTGCCTAAAAGAGCTTTAATGGGGTGAATCCAACTTCTCCTCCAGTTCTATTGCGTTTCGTACAATTATAATAACCCCAACAACATATGAATCAGAAAACCAATACCAAAACAATAACCAAACAAGACAGTACGAAAACAGAAAAATGCAGAATTAGGTTATTCAACCTATTAATAGAGAAAGACATGAGTTTAGTCAAATAGATCCGGATCAAATTGGATTAGCGATAAGACAATTACGACGAAGAAGTAAACTGATATCGAAAACGTAAGAAGCCAATTGAAGGTATCAACACAGATCCAATAAGAAACACAAAGTCTCACCACACCAAACGCGCATAGCAAAGGAAGATAAGCATTCTGTTAAACTCTAACCTGAGGGAAATTGCTGCTCTGAGCCCAGACGCTACCGTCTTGGCCTAAAATTGCAGCGGCGGTGAGGCGGTTGCCTTCAACGTCGCACATCAAGTGATCATCGACGTAAGTCTGCCACGACATCTTTGTTTTCTTTCTCTTCTTCCTCGGCTCTGCTTTTTCTGTGGGTTTATCGGAATGTTCTGGACTCTGGAGATAGCGTCGAAACTACGAGTGTGTGTGTGGCAGTGGCCTGTTAGGCAAACACACACATACATACATATATATATAAAAATATATATTTATATTTTGATGAATTTTAAGAAACACATACGTTTTGAAGTATCGTGTTTTTGAACAAAAATTATTATATAGTTTGTTAGTTGTAATCAAAATAATATTAATTTATATAAAATTAATGTCTAAAATATTAAGTATATAAACAAATAAAATTCAAAGATTATGATGTGATCTAAATATCTGTGAACAAATTTTGTTTTGTTTATTTATATTTCTAAATATTGTTAGTATTAATAGGGATTATTGAAAATGATTATTAATATTATATGATTATAACAAATGTATATGGCATAAATTAAAGTAATATACATTCTTATTATTTTTAAAATTTAAAAGTTTTAAAATAATTAAATAAATAATTAATTAAAATATTAAGTAGTGAAATATATCAAAATATTATGTAATTTGATTAGAATTTTACTTAATTATAATGTTTTCCTCATAACATATTTGTTATAACAATTCATAAACTAAAATAGACTAATATATCAGGAGTTTAAGTTAATACTATATTTTATTATATAAAGATTATTATATTATTTTATATTTAAATTAAAACAAATTTTTTATATATTTAAATTATAACAAACTAATAATATTATGTAGATAATCAGTTAAAGAATCTTATCGAATCTTATCAAGAGATAATAATAATCAGTTAAAGTATATTATAGAATCTAATCAAGAAATAAATTGTTTTTATTATTATAAAAAAATATGAATCTTTTAACGTTATGGTTTTATTATATATAGAGATTCGAAAAATTCTTAATCATTATAAAAATATTCAAATAAATAAATTATTAGTAACATACATTAAATCAAAAAAAATCAAATTTTAATTGGTTAAAGTTTACTTTTTAATTGTATATTTTTATTGAAATCGAATTAAAACAAATATTTGATTATAAAAATAATCTTATCTAAACAAAAAAATTAATTAGTTAAAACAAATCAACCAATTAAAACAAATCAAGGGATTTAAAATCTCTATTATATTACTACAAATATATGAAAAATCTTATAGAGATAAAACTGAAATATTTTGTAAAAAATTAAAACATTAAAATTGACGAAAAAGGAAAAAGAAAATATGAAAAACTAAGTACATCCTAATAGGATTAGGAAAAATATTTTTAATAAATATTGATTAGGATTATGAATATATTTATTGTATGACAATACCTTACATAATCTCGTGATTGTGTATTGATGTTATGCAAAGTTATATGAAGTTTGTTTGATGTTTAAACATTAAGTAATGTTATTTAACCTTAATTTAAGAGATTACAAAGTTATATTAATATAACATTATATTCAAGAGATTAGAATCATAATAGATTAATGATTTTTACTAAAGGATAATCTCAAAAAAAATATATAGGCGAGAATGTTAAGTTTGTTGGTGTTTATATTAGTTAAATTACAAAAAATAATATTTAATCTAGATAATAATAATTAATTAATCAGTTATAGAATCTTATCAGGATATACTGTGTGACAAATATTATGTGATAATATTTCCTAGTAATAATACGACATAGTTCAAAATAGACAATATAACACGGTATTTAAGTTAATGTGACAATATTTTCCTAGTAACAATACGACCTAGTCCAAAATAGACAATATAACACGGTCTTTAAGTTAATGCTACACTTTTATTATATATAGAGATATGTAACACATAATCGACATGTGTCCATTTTGCCTTTTCTATACATTTTTAAAACTGAATAAATGTACTAAATTTTAATTAGAGAAAATTGTCAATTAAATATCGAATTTTCGCGTTTTTGTTAAAACATATTGAATTTTCCGATTTGCTAAAAAATACCAAATTTTAGTTGATTTAACCAATTAAATATCTAATTAAATTAACGTTAACAAAGTTAAACTCCGTTTAACTGCGCTACTGTTTTTTAATTTACTGTTAATGATATATGCAAAACGCTGTGTGTTTAGCAAGATTGAGTTGATTTTAGAGATAAATTGATCCCTAATTTCTGTTCAGCAAAATCAAAAAATGATTGTTGAGATTGAGTAACCGTGAGTTAGAGTGAGATTGATTGGAATTGAGATGCCCAGAATGAAGAACAAAGCCAAAAAAAAGGTCCTGGCGGATTAGAAGATGACGAGCTTGAGTGGATTTCTTCAAACGCAGTGGAAAGTGAGAGAGAAATCCACTTCCATATAGTGTTATTGTTGATGTCAAGATTCATATGGTGTTGTAGTTAGTGTTGTTGCTGTCGAGATCCATATATTATTGTTGTTGTTAGTGTTGTTGTTGATGTCGAGATTCATAGTGGTGTTGTTTACATCGTTAGGATTACAAAGTATAGGTTTAGCAAATATTACATATTAACTTGTGATGCTAATGTCACTTGTTTAATAAGTCAGTTATTTACTTATTCAGAGTATTATTTCTATCATCAATTGCCATTTGGTTAATAAATTTTATATGCAAACATGAAGTAGGTGATAATCAACAAGAAGACGACTTGGATTAAGATATAGATGAAGTTGAAAATGGGAATGAGATTGTATATGTCATACAAGGTGTATCTGCAGTTCTATCTACTTATTTTGGACTGATAGCGAATGAAAATTTCTGAGGGAGAAAGTGACGATAGTGGTGATGAAATGTAGAGGGATGACAAAATCCCAGAGCTATTGTCATCTAGTGAAGACGACGATGAAGAAGACATGAGAGAACAACAAGATCAGAAAGATTGTGAAGATGAAATTATTATGCTAGGTAAAATCTTTGGATCTACTTCATTATTTTAGCTGACACTATTGAGGTATTCTCTTAAACTCGATTTGACTTTAAACTAAACATGTCAACACAAAAGAGATTAGATGTTGTATGCTTAGATAAGGATTGTTCTTGAAGAGTGTATTGCTCATATGAAAAGAGCAAATATAAGCTACAAATTAAGGTCTACGAGAATAAACATATTTGCAATGTTTTGAAAACCGGACCAGACACCGACTCGGTAATATTAGTGGATGGTTGGTCGGACCGGTTTAACCGGTCAAATAGGGTTTTCATATTATATATATATATATATATATTTATATATATAAGACATAATTAAAAATAATATGACAAGATGAATAATATGATATTTTATAAAGATAATATAACACATTTGAAATTTTCAAATAACAAATAAGTAAGTAAATTTGATAAGAGAAATAATAGAAAATACTCTAAAAAGTATTAAGTTTTTGAGAAAAAAATATCAATTTATTTTATTTAATTATATTCGTCGTCTTTTAAATTAATTTTTTTCAAGTTACTTAAATTTTTTGTTTTGACAAATTAATAAAAGATAGAAGATAATATATATTAGTAATACTTTTTATATAAATGATCTACTGATATTATTTATAATTTATAAACATTAATTACAAACACCTTCTCTATTAGTTATAAATTATATTCGAAATATATGAAAAATATAATAAAAATAGACTTTTATGGTGTAAATTTTGGTTTTAAGACTTATAATTTTATATTTTTATGAAAAGAAGAAAAATAATAGTAAAATTTTTAAAAGAAAAATGTAAATTTTTAGTGAATCGGATTTTAATATTTACCCGGATCACCGGTTTTACCAGGCTTTTACTAGTTTTATGAGTTTAACTTAAATACAGGTTTTAATTCAACTCGAACCGGTTTTAGTAGTGAGTCACGGTCCAACCGGTCGGACCGGCCGGTCCGATCCCGTTTTCAAAACACTGCATTTTTGTAATAGGTTTGGGTACTCTAAGCTGTTAAAGAGTTCAACCATTGCTCAGTTGTTTGAGAATAGATCGCGGTTACATTCGAAGTTGACAACAATAGTGTGGCAGCCGAGATAAATAGGAGTTACAATCTGCGTGTAAGTGTTGAACAATGTCGGAAAGCGAAGACTAAAACTATGAGATGAGAAAAAGTTATTAAACTCATTTTTCCGTATTTGGGATTATGAAGCTGAAAATGGGAATGAGATTGTACATATTGTACAAGGTGCATCTCTGGTTTCATCTACTCAGTTTTTACAGATAGCGAATGAAAATTCTGAGGGAGAAAGTGACGATAGTGGTGATGAAAAGTGGAGAGATGAAAAAAATCCCAGAGCTATTGTCATCTAGTGAAGATGACGATGAAGAAAACATGAGAGAACAACAAGATCAGGAAGATTGTGAAGATGAAATTATTGTGCTTAGTAAAACCTTTGGATCTACATCAAAATTTAAGCTGGCACTATTGAGGTACTCTCTCTGAAAACCTGGTTTGATATTAGACTGTTCATGTCAACATAAAAAAGATTAGATATTGTATGCTTAGATAAGGATTGTTCTTGGAGAGTGTATTGCTCATATGAAAAGAGCAAACACAAGCTGCAAATTAAGGTATATGAGAATAAACAAATCTGTAATAGGTTTGGGTACTCTAAGCTGTTAAAGAGTTCACACTAGGAAGTTTACAGAGGTTTGATCATATTTACATATGTTTCGAGGCACAACAAAGCACTTCGAAGTCTTATTATCGGCCAATCATAGGACTTGATGGTGCTTTTTTGAAGTGGGGTGTGAAAGGTCACTTGATTGCGGCAGTTGGGAGAGATGGTGGTAACAAAATCGTACCAATAGCTTGTGGTTGAGATTGGAATCGATGTGAACTTAGATTGGTTTGTGAATCATTTGAAGGTTGATCTAAGACTTGGTGATGGAAAAGAGTACACCATCATTTTTGATAAACAAAAGGTAGTTTCTTGTTATTTACATAATCATTCCTTCGTTTCTGTATTTTACTAACATTAAGTTTTGTTGTTTTGTTCTCTTGTATTCCATTGTTTCAGGGGCTAGTAAAAGCTATTCATACTCAGCTTCCAGAGGTTGAACATATGATAACAAGATTTTGCAACCAAGCTATCAAATCCTTATAGTATATAAGGTATCGAACCAACAAGTGTGTTGCTAACACTCAGGATATGATAAAATAACTAATCCAAGCCAAATCTAAAACAATGATTCTGTCACAATCACAAATAAGCAAGATGTAAAACAGAGCAATAGAAAACAAAGCATAAAGAAACAGAGAAATGAACTAAAAATAGAGCAATAGATTAAACCAAAAACAGAGCAAGGAGCAAGCTAATAGGCAAGATAAAATAGAGGTTCTTGAGGAGTGAGATCAATGACTAATGCTTCACTAGGGGTTCCAACAACTTGCTTAACAACCTAATTAGCAGAACTCTAGGCAATAGGTTCAAAAGCAATCAGAACCATTCTCATAGAATCTAAGAACTCAACCTAAGTGCAATCTGATCCTACTCTCATAGGTGATCCACACATGGATTGGCATGAAGAAACAACCTATTTTAGCCAATATGCAATCTAAACAACCAATATCTTGGGCAAGGAAGGCAAATCTCAAAACTAGGCACATTCATGCATTTCATCGAACACTTGGTAGGTGAATGAAAGCCTAGCATTAGATTTCAAATAGCTAAGATGAAATAAGTATAAATAACACCTAAACTGAAGAGATCTAACATAAATAACCTTAAGCAAGCTTGGAAACCCCTAGATTTATGGTAATCTAACTCATTTCCTCAAGAACCCTAATTGACTACTCACTAATCATCAACAATTGCATAAACCCAGAAAATAAAATAAAGTGCATAATCTTAAAGAGAAAAGAAAGATAAGAAGAATGATATAAAAATCAAAGCCAAATACTTAAAATTAAACAATAGATCTGATTGCAAAAGTAGAGAAAGTTTTGTGATGTTTTTCTCAAGAACAAAGAGGCAAAAATGTGGATCCTTGTTTATGTGGCTTAAGAGGGGTATTTATACTCCCCTTGGAAATCCCTACTTGAAAATTCAACATAAAAATGGTCAAAGTCCGGAAAATGGCCAACTCGCACCATTTTGGCGAGTTGTGAAGGCGAGTTGCACTTTTCCAGGCGAAAATCTTGACTTTCACCATGTTGGGCGAGTCATGAGGGCAAGTGGTGATTGTGTGAAAGTCAACTCGCCCCCTTAGGGCGAGGTTAAGGGGCGAGCTCACTTGAAAATCTTCAAAAACAGCTTCTGGTGCTTTGGTTTGACGTTTCTAGGCCATTTGGGTGCAACTCGACCAAATGAGGGCGAGTGGCCATCACGAGCTGAGCTAAATGGGGCCTTCAGCTGCTTCCTTTGTTGTGCTCATTCCTCAAATATAATCCATGATGGTGCTCACATCCGGAACACTCCAAAATATGCTCCAAAGTACTTAAAATCACTCCAAATGCAAATGTATGCAATATGAACCTAAAAGGACTCTAAAGTGATGGGAATGCTATGAATATGGATTCAAAGTATGCTAAGTAATGCTCCTAAAATAGGCTAAAATGCATACATATCAACATACAATGTGTGCAAGACACATTCTAGGAAATTGGAAAAGAGATAGTCATGACATGCAGACTGAGAGGTTATTCTGGAAAAAAACAAGAAGTTACACAATGGAAGACTGTGCAAATACCTTAAGCATTGAAGTAGTGCAGTCAAAGGGCTTACAATTCAGTACTAAGGATCAATCCACCTTCATGGTCACAAGAGTTTTTTTCAAGGTTGGTTCCTAATATAATGATCATTTGAATAATTTATGTGAATCATTCAATAGGACAATACGAGAAGCTAGGAGAAAACCCCTATTAGACTTATTAGAAGATATAAGGCGATAATGTCTGGTTACAACTGTTCGGAGAAGTATCATTTCACATAAGTTGAGGACTCGGTTCACTAAAAGTCTGCATGCTTGGATCGAATATGTTATTGAAAAGTCCAAGGATTGTGTGAGATTCATTTCCACATATGATATGCATTTTGAGGTTCACGGTTGTTCTTATCATGTTGAAATGAGGGTAAGAACATGTGGCTATAGGAAATAGCAGCTCAATGGCAATCCATGTAAACATGTTGCATGTGTTATAATAGCCAATTCAACTGCTTGTTTAGACTATAATTTTCATGCATAAAACATCATCCCCTGATACTTAAGTTTTACATAGTAAACCTAAAATCTACAATCTTTAACTACTTCTTTATACCATAACTCTTACTAGCTTTGAATGGATGACTATAATAGTTTCAATTGTTTTACCAAATGGAACATTATAAATTGAGTTTTACATCATTGTTAAATCTTAAGACTTCAAAGTTGATTTTTTGTTTCAGATTTATGGTGATTCTATCTAGACATTATGATTGAAACACGAGTCCAACATCACTCTTTTAATTCACTTAACAACTTCAACAATCACAACTTTTTTAATTTACTTAACAACTTCAACAATTACAGTCACGACATACTACTTTAATAAGACGTACGACATCAACATCATCCCATCAGAAGATTATTTGTAGTTACAATTAAACACAAACAAGATATGTAGGGGTCTTAATTATTTTCAACTTTATTCTCACTTCCAATCCGTTTTTGTGCAGCTCATACACCATCTCCTTTGTAACATCAACCTCTGTTTTCAGTTTATTTAGCTCACTGTCAATGGCATCAATTGTTGATCTTAAATCCTCAACCATATCAATATTTGAGCTTAAATCTTATATCTCCTCAAGTATTGCTTCCTCTACCCACTTAAGAAGGTGGTCCTATATTGGCCAAAAAAATCAAAATACATAGGCAAAATAACACAAATACAAATAAAAACTTAGTGTTTCACAAACTTACTTTCTTCATTGTGGAACATCCAAAGAAGGTATGCTCACGATTTTCTTGTGTATGTGATGTGTACTTCTTGACCTCACCACCACATCCACACTACACGTGAGTTCCATGTTTGTCACAATTAGAGCTCTCTGAATTCGAACTCATGTTTATTGTGACTAAAGAGTCAAACTAGAAAAAATCGAAACAAATAAGAGATGGGAGAAACAAATAAGAGGACAAAGAAAGAGTTTAAATGAAAAGAGAAAGAGATGAGAGAAATCGAGAAAACGAGAAGAGATCGGAGTATGCACAGTAAATGCCGTTAAAAGGAGTTTAATTTTGGTTAACGTTGACTTAATTGAGTATATAATTGGTTAGGTCAAGTAAAGTTTGCCATTTTTTTGGCAACTCAAAAAGTTTGGTACTTACCATTTTCTCATTTTAATAATGTTTGTATTACTTTTTTGGATCGATGATCTAGATTCCCCTCGGGATAGTTTTATAACACCAATTCCACATTAAACTATGTCCTCTATCAATTTCCTCCTATTTTAAAGTTTAATACATAAGTCCCTCTCTCTAGATGTTGCAAACATTTTTCCCCCAACTGCAAGACCATGGTTTAAATCGATTAAAACATAGACCAAATCAATGTCAGCAAAACCAAACCGATGTCAGCGAAAATGAACCGATCTACATACCCAATAAGTTAAATAAGCTGACCTGTAACTTATTCCCAAATCTATGATGTTAGAACCCTAAATCGAAGTCAAGTTTTCTTCGATAATGATTGCAATCTTTCGATTGAAAATCTTAGGTTCGACTTTTTTCTTAGGAGATACTTCTTGGAGTAAAATTGTTTCAATTTTTGTAAGTAAGAATCAATTCGATTCTCAAAGATTTCGAGATTTAGAGGATTAGGGTTCCAATGATTGTTCTGTTTGAGCTTGAGCAAAATCAGGTTTTAATTAAGCTTATCAGCTAAACAATAGGACCAATATTACTTTAGATCTAGATTAAAATTAGATTATGTTCTAACAAAGGTTTATTGTACCCCGCCTAAACGAATATCAATCGGATTATGTTCTAACAGTGGTTTGCAACTTATATCTAGGGGAGAAGTTTTCTTACAACCTGTGTTTTGATAACCAGATCGGATCGGCCAGTCCAACCGGTTGGACCGCGACTCGCTACTAAAACCGGTCCGAATTCAATTAAAATTCGGATTTAAGTTAAACCGTAAAACCAATCAAAAACTGGTAAAACAAGTGATCCGGGTCAATATTAAAACCTAGATCGCTAATAATTTACATTTTTATTTTTAAAAGTTTACAATTATTTTTCTTCTTTTCATAAAAATCTGAAATTAGAAATCTGAAAACCAAAATTTACACCATAAAAATTATGTTTTTATTATATTATCCAGATATTTCGATTATAATTTGTAAATAATAGAGATGGTGTTTGTAATTAATATTTATAAATTACAAATACTTATAACTAATAGTGATTGGTATTTGTAATTAATGTTTATAAATTACAAATAATATCAATAGATCGTTTATATAAATATATTACTAATATGTATTATTATATATATTTTATTACACTGTCAAAACAAAAAATTTAAGAAATTTTTAAAAAGATCAACTTAAAGACGAAAAATATAATTAAATAAAATAAACAGATATTTTCATTCTCAAAAAATATTAATTTAATACTTTTGTAGAGTATTTTTTATTATTTCTCTTATCAAATTTGCTTACTTATTTATTATTTGAAAATTTCAAATGTGTTATATTATCTTTGTAGAATATCATATTATTCATCTTGTTGTGTTATTTTGAATCATGTCTTTTATATGTATATATATATATATATATATTGAATAAAATATGAAAATCCGGTTTGACAGGTTAAACCGGTCTGACCAACTATCCACTAGTATTGCCGAATTGGTGTCCGGTCTGGTTTTCAAAACATTGCTTACAACTTCTTGAGAGAAGGATTTATATATTAAACTTCGAAATAGGAGGAAATTTACCGGAAACATAGTTTGTTATGAATTTGGTGCTAGATCTTCGACCCTACTTCTTTTTAATAATTATAGTATAAACTAATACATAAAAGCAGAAAAAAAGAAATTGAAAATGAGAAACTAAATTTATCATAAGGAAAATTTTTATTTTATTATGTATCAAACGAAGGTAAACTTTTAATTTAAACAATAACTAAATTCTAACAGTGTTGGAATATAATAATGTATTAAAAATTAATTTTAATATAAAATTATAAGATAATTATTGTAATTTTTGAATATTCTATGACATATAACTATCAAATAAATCATAATTATTAGAGGATTTTTTTTGTCAACATTGGATCGCCAAAGTTCCATCCATAAGCCTACCTCTAAAATCTCTTTTTTAAGCTACCATAATGCATCGGGTAAGAACTGTTCAAACCGGGTCTAGTACAAGGAGTTAAGTCCATGATTCTAATCAAAAGAGGGAAGATTGGGCAATGATTATTTTAAGGGTTTGGAGAACAAAAGAGTGTATTGTGGAGAAGGATAGTTGCCGAGTATAATATAATGTTTGATGTTTAGTGCCAAAAAGCTGATCCTCTCTTTGAAGGACCTACCCCTCTATTTATAGACCATATAGGCGGTTACAAAGTAGATTTAATAAAGGAAAATATACAAATTTCTAGATAAGATCGTATCTAGAAGATTCTTGCTAGATTTTCAGAAATTTTCCATGTCGGAATAGGAAAATTTCCATTTCTTTGTTTGCTGACGTGTCATCCGACTTCTTTCAGGTTTTAACGCGCTACCGAGATGGAAATCGTCCGAGTTGAGATTTCGATAAATTTACCGAGTTTGAAACTTAGAATTTGGCCCATTGTTTCCGTGGACTGAAGTAGGATCTCGGATCCACCTCCAACAATTGTCCACCCCAGACTCGGAAATCTATTGCAGAGTTTCCGAGTCGGGAAGTTCTTCGGTTCTAGAATCTTTGGTCCACGTGTCGCTTCGCGATTGGGTTATTTGAGGCGGTTTCCTCGGTTTCCGTAAGTCATCATTTCGCGCTGATTCGTTTTCTGCTTCTTTTCTATAAATACCGCTCCAGTTTCTTTACTTTATACCTTCATCCGAGATTAATGAGGTAACTTCTCTCTTTTCTTTCTCTTTCTACTTTTAATTTCCGAGTTGCTGTACTTTTTATAATTCATTGTCATGGAGAGAGATAGATCCGAATCTAGTTCTGAGGATTCCGATTCCAGTTTCGGTTCTTCTTCAATCTCTAGTAGTAGCCACGACTATGTAGATATGTATTTCTCCAATAGTCCACTTAGCGATTTAGGTGAGTGGTACGACGAACTCGATGTCGGGCCATGGATTATCAATTCGAAGAATTTGAAAAACTCTTTGCTGCATGTCATGAGATAAAAGATATTGACATTAAACTTCCAGACTCCAATGCCCGACCTTGGACTCCCCTAGATGAATATGTTGCCATTTACGACTGGTGGTTCACGGAATCCAAAATGTGGTTTTCGATCCAAGATCTCCTCCCTAGGTATTGTTATGCTTGGAGGATTGTGATGACTCAGCTTGGAGTTTCCGGAGTTGCAAATAATGTGGGGGTTTTAATCCTTGGTAGTGAGGCGGGCAATGATATTTCAACTCGGTTTTTCGAGGACATGACCAATTTTTGTGAAGTTAAGGCCTCGAAGGGGACATTTTTTGCCAAAGCCAAAACTGGTCAACGATTCTTTGATGAGCCAATTCTAAATTTACCAATTAGAAGACTTGATATTTCTTTGTTCGTCCCGGGGACGCCTTTCGTTCACAAAGACCTTTGGAATTCCGTACTTCCTAGGCCAGAACACCTAGTAGATATCTAGGAATGACAACGTTTTGTCTCTACTTTTCTTCGGATGTTAACGTTTACTTCTTTGTTTTGCAGTTAAGCACCCATCTGCCACTGTTCGTCCTCGCCTTCCAATGCACCAGGAGTTACTAGACAAGCTCTTCAGCGTTCCTTGGCTTAACTGGAGGTTCTTGCCCGATGATCTTCTCAAGAAGACTGCTTCTCGGTATCAAAGGGGTAAGTTCAAATTTTATGTTTTCCTTTTTAAACGGAATTGGCATTTGTGGTCTTAAATTGATGTCTGACTACTATTCATTTTCTAAGGAGTTCTGCAAGCTGACATGGGGGTTGACAACTTCACCATGCTTAACGTTTTTGTTGCCCTAGACGCCATTTTTGGAGATGTCCCGACTTCCGCTGCTGAAGTCGGTACTCTCCAACCCACTAATTCTGTTCTTGTAGAGGACTCGACTTCCGAGGTGTAGCCTGCTGTTGTTTCTGAGACTCAAGTTATAGACTTAGAGTCTCAAGAATCTGAAATTCCGGCTCATGAGGGCGAGGCTGATCTTCCCGAGAAGATCAATAAAGGTTCCTTGGGTTCCCTATCTTCAAAAAAAAAGAAGATGAAAACCCTTGTCAAGGTTCAGGATCTAAAATCCCCAGTGTCTCCATGTGGTTCTTCGGGTCTGAGGAAGAAGCCCGAGAAGAAGAAGTCGGTAGTTGATCCTGCTGCTAAAGGTAATATCTCTAGAACAATCCCCTTTGCTAAGCGTTTAGGCGACAAAGTGATTAGACGCTGTTCGGTGATGCCAGGTTGTGCCGTTGCTGTTGAGGTGGCTCGGAAGGCAACCAATTAACCCAAAGAGCCTCTCTCTCCTCTTGAAGTTCCTTATGTTAAGAGGAGTAAAGCTTCCAGGGACTTCAGTTTCAACTACGCCTTCGAAGAGCCGGTGCCAGTCAAGGATTGTGAGGTGGAAGGGGCCGACTTAATGCATTTCCTTCGGGTATAGAGGCTCATCCTCTTGTGTCCAAGATGGTTAATCGGGAGGAGTATATCGCCATGGCGAAGTCGATATTCTCGGTTAGTATTCAGTTTCCTCCTCTCTTTTTGTTTTATCTGACTCGGTTTGTTTTTAACTTTTATCTCGGCTTCTTTCCCTTTTTCAGATGATTGCCCAGATGAATCGGGTTCTCTTGGGGAAGGAGAAGGCGATGGCTGCTGAGGCTGAGAATTCCCGCCAGTTAAATGAGATGTCAGAGTAGTTAAAGAAATCTAGTCAGGAAGCAGCGGAGGCTCAATCTTCAAGGTCTGCAACTGAGCTCTGAGATGCTGCTTTCTGGGCTGCAGAAAAGCATAAGGCAGCTATCTCCTCTCTTCGAGACAACATAAATTCCTTTAAATGTAAGGTTAAGTATTTTCAATCTTAAACATGTTTAAAATGTTGATGAGTTTTCTTTTGTTCCATGTTCCTTGGCTGATCGCCTCAAAAGGATTTCGGACCGCTTCGATTTCCTGGAAGCAAGCTTGACCAATCGTTTGGGCACGCTTAAATGTATGGCTACGATCAACTCCTTCAGCGTATGCTAAGCAAGAAGAATCCGGTTGATGCTGATGTCATCTCTTTCGAGGCTTCCGGACTTGCTTCTGCTAGGGCTCTTGTCGAGAAGGAGGTAGTCGAGGTTCTTCATCCGGAAGACTTGCTCATGCCGACCTTCGAGTTTTGCAAGTCTCCCAATCTGGAGGAAGCTGATTAAGCTTGGAATGAGGTGCTTGCTTCTAGGTCGGATTCGAATGAGGTAGCTGTGCTTGGAACCGAGGATTGTCCAAAGGTTAGTGTAAAGGATTTTGAAGTGTTATATGTTCCAATTCGGGGTTTCAACCGGTATGGCTCAAACAAAGATATTATTTTTTTCAAAGGTTACCGACAAAAGAGTCTTGATTGAGCAGGGAAATGTCGAAGTGGAGCAGACCGGGACTAGCACTTAGATTTTTTCTTCTCTTTAATAAGTGTTTGTTTTTGCTTGCTATCTTTTTTTTTTTGTTGTAAAAAGATATTCATTACCTTTAATGGAAAATTTGTAAAAACATTGGTTTTTTTTTTAAATGTATAATGTTCCTCTATTCTCCTTTATTTTGAAAGTTCCGAAGTTCATTCAATGAGGTTTTAAGACTCGATTAGCTATGATCAAGATTTTTTTGCTTTAACAGAGTTTGGTTGACTCGTCTTATTTTTGTGTGAGTTTTATGTTTTCGAGCAAAATTTTGACTCGGCGAGAGTTTTGCCTCGGCTTTAAATGTGAGTGGTTTTTGACTCAACTAAGTATGAGCAAGATTTAAGGGACTCGGCGAGATTTAGACTCGACTTCAATTGTGCGAGGTTTTTGACTTGGCTAGGTACTAGCGAGATTTTAAGGACTCAGTGAGATTTTAGACTCGGCTTTGGTATGAGTGAGATTTTAAGGACTTTGTAAGATTTATATTCAGCTTAATTGTGCGAGGTTTTCTGACTCGGCTAAGTATGAGCGAGATTTTAGGGAGTCGGCAAGATTTAGACTCGGCTTGAATAGTGATACCTCTACCTTGCCAAAGATTTTATAGAATAGGTTAACGAGTTTATTAACTCGTTGAGAGTTTGAAACTCGACGAGGTTTAAAGACTTGGTTATATTGAATGGGATTTTGCGACCCTTTGAGGTTTTAAGACACGGTTTTTAAATGTTTGCCAAGAATTTGATCTCGGCAAATTCTGTGTAGAGTTGTAATCTGTTTTACGAGAATTTGATCTTATCTTTTTTCAGGAGTTAGGGTGTAACCCATTGTTTTTTTTTTGGGTCCGAGATGAGGACTTTTAAAATTTTTTATTTAGTTATAATTGCATCCGAAGGCTACCTACGTACCCCGCAGGGATCAAGCCAATACGTAGTTCTGATTACATAATTAATTAAATAGGCATGTGTCAAGTAACGCATTCAGAATGCCGTGTCAGCGTATCTTTAATAGCAGTATCATTTCAAGTTGATGGAGTTCCAGCTTTGAGGAACCATCTCTCCTTCCATTGTTGTGATCTTGTAAACTCCTGGTTTTATGATCTCACAGATGATATACGGCCCTTCCCAGTTAGCGCCGAGTTTTCCTGCATTAAGTTCTGCCGTGTTTTCAAATACTTTTCAAAGTACCAAGTCTCCTACTACGAACTGCCTTCCACGAACTTTCTTATTGTAATACTTTGCAGCCTATTGTTGATAGTTCTATATTCGGAGAAGTGTCTCATTGCGTACTTCTTCCAAGTCGTCAATGCTGGTTTCCATTGCTTCATTGTTTAAGCTTTCGTCTTTGGGAAAATGCTCTCGACGCATGGTTGGTACTACTACTTCCACTGGAGCCATTGCCTCCATTCCGTGAGAAAGAGAGAAAGGAGTTCTTCCTGTTGAGCGTCTTGGTGTTGTTCGATGTGACCATAACACACCATCCAACTCGGAAGCCGAATTTCCTTTCTTTTCCGAGAGCTTTTTCTTTATTCAAGAATCTCGTCTTGCCAGTCAGTGTTCTGTTTGCTGGAGTGATCAATGTCTAGCATCTCAGTGTCAGAGTCGTCCCTAGCTTCAGATATTGTAGAGACGAGTTCTGCATCTCCTTTCGGTAAACTTATACTTGGTTAGTCTATGCTTTCGACTGGTATTATTCTCCTTGGAATGAGGTTTGTTGTGGATGTGAGAGCTGCTAAAGCGTCAGCTGAAGTGTTCTCAGACCAGGAAATTTTATTTTGTTTGAACTTTATATCCTTCGTCAAATTCTTGACAATTTAGAGCTATGCTTCCATCCAGTCGTTTTTGGTGTCATATCCTCCATTCACTTGGTAGACTAACATTTGAGAGTCACAATAACATTCTACTACGGTTGCCTCGATCTCTTTGGCCAGTCTGACTCCTGCGATCAATGCATCGTACTCTGCTTCGTTGTTGGAAGCAAGAAAGGCAAGTCGAAATGATTGTTCAAGGATTTCCCTTGTTGGACTTTTAAGTCGGACTCCGATCCCAGAACCATGCTGCGACGATGATCCACCAACGTAGATTTTCCAAGTCCGAAGATCGTTGTCTGATCTTAAGGATTACAAGTCAAGGGCCAGTTCAATTAGAAAGTCAGGCAGTACTTGAGATTTTGCACTCGTTCTTCCTTTAAATTTAATATCGTACTCGCTTAATTCTATGGCCGACTTAGATAATCGTCTGAACTGGTTTGGACTATGTAGAATTGTTCATAGCGGGTGATTGGTTAACACAATGATAGTGTGAGACTGTAAGTAAGGTCGTAACTTCCTTGCCGAGGTCACCACTGCTAACGCAAGTTTCTCAGTAGTCGGATATCCACTTTAGCTCTGTCCAAAAATTTGCTCGTGTAGAAAATTGGATGCTGAGTTCCTCTGTCATCTCGAACTAGCATGCTACTCACTGTGGACACCGAGACCGCAATGTTCAAGTATATAGATTCTTCGTCTTTGGGTTTCACAAGAATCGGTGGGGTTAAAAGATACTCTTTTAACTCAAAAAAAGCATTCTCACACTTCTTGTCCCACTTGAACTCTTTATTTCCCCGTAATAAGTTATAAAATGGGAAACACTTATCCGTTCAGCGTGAGATGAACCGATTTAGAGCAGCTATTCGGCCAGTTAGCCTTTGAACTTCTCTTTTGGTTTTTGGAGAAGGTAACTCTTGGATTGCTTTAATCTGCTTTGGGTTTGCTTCAATCCCCCTTTGACTATGTAACCAAGAAATTCTCTCGAGGTTACTCCAAAATTGCACTTTGCCGGATTGAGCTTTATCTGGTATTCATTCAATGTTTGAAAATATCGTGCTAGATGTTCGACATGATCTTTAACTTTAAGAGACTTTACAAGCATGTCGTCTATGTAAACTTCCATTGTTTGCCCGAGTTGATCGGCAAACATCTTGTTGACTAATCTCTGGTAAGTTGCTCCAGCATTCTTTAGACCGAATGGCATTACTGTATAGCAGTAAGTTCCACGTTATGTGATGAACGAAGTTTTCTCCATGTCGTCAGGGTGCATCTAAATTTGATTATATCCCGAGAAGGTGTCCATGAATGAGAGGAGTTCATTTCTGGCTGTTGCTTCAACAATCCTATCGATATTCGGCAGTGGGAAACTATCCTTTGGATATGCTTTATTGAGGTTAGTGAAGTCCATGCATACTTGCCACTTCCCGTTCTTCTTGGGAACAACAACCAGGTTAGCTAACCATTCTGGGTATTGGACTTCGATAATTGATCCAACTTCGGTTAGATTTTTATGACTTCATCGATTAAAGCCTTTATTCTTTCTGGCCCTAGCTTTTTTTGCTTTTGCTTGATGGGCTTGTAGGTCAGATCAACATTTAATCTGTGGCTTACGATCTTTGGATTGATCTTGGGCATATCTTTAGTCATCCATGCGAATGTCGCCACGTTTTATTCCAGAAGTTGAATCAACTTGTCTTGGATTGACTTACTCAGATTGACCCGAATGCTTACGCATTTGGATGGGTCTGTGGGATCAATGTTGACAAGTTCGACTCTAGATTGATTTGGCTTTTCTGGAGCGTGAGGCTCCGTTAATGCTTTGCTTTTAATAGTCACCGTGATCATGCAAGATTTGTTTCGTAACTTTAACTCGGCGATGAAGCATGTCTGAGACATCTTTTGATCTCTTCGAAGCGTGAAAACTTCTTCGCTTGTCAAGATTTTCACACATTGATGGTAACTTGATGGAATTGCTTTCATTGTATGGATCCAAGGTGTCCCAAGTATCATATTGTAAATTGGCAGTTTATCTACTACCAAGAATTGGATCCATCTGGTAATTCTGGCAACTCAGATTGCTAACTTGATAATCCTGATTGCATTTATCGTGCTTCCATCAAATGCAGTCAATGTTCTTTCCACTGGTTTAAGCCGTACGTCTGGTGAAGCCATCTTATCCAACGTCTCTTTAAAGATCAGATCTACCGAACTGCCTGTATCGATAAGGATCTGAGATACATCGCAGTCAGCTACTCGTAATTTAACGACTAGCGGGTCGTTATGTGGGAAGCTTACTCCTTCAACGTCTTTGGCGGTGAATGTAACTTCCAAATCAACCGGCCCTAATCTTTCCTGGACTGGATCGAGGTTGATTGCTGCTACAACCTTCCGTTTGTACCTCTTAATCGACCTATAGTGTCATCACAAAATTGTAATCCTCCCATGATTACATTGACCTCCACTCTCGGGGATTCCAATTCTTTGGTCTCCCAATCTTGTTTCCACTGTTTTGGTTTTTCTTTGGCAGTGCTGTCTTGGTTTGCTGCTTTGTAGGCAGCTTCTCGCAACTCGACTTTTTTTCGTTTTTACGCCTTGAACTTCTGAGTTTCTTCTTCCAAAAGGTTCAACTCTCCTTTAATGAATTTCTCGACAAGTAGCTCTTGTAACTGTTTACACTTAGAAGTGGAATGACCGGTCCTATTGTGAAAGGCACAATATTCACTTCGGTTGTAAGTGTTGTGAAACAGTTTTTTGCGAGCTGGGCTATCAGTTTCACCAACTTGGAAAGCTGTTACCGAGATCGCTTTCCCTTTATAGTTATGTTGTCTTGGCTCATGATATTCTTCTTTAGACTCTTTAGCTCCCGTGTTCTAATGGATTTTTTGCGTTCTGGCGAGGGTTTGTTTTACTTCCACGTAGTCCGCATGCCTCGCCGCTCCGCATAGGGCATCCAAGATCGTACTAGGGTAATTTACGAAGAGATCTCTTTGCAGTTTCTCATCCGTAACCCTTCCAGTTCTTAAAGCCTCGATGGCCACGTCGTCGCTGACTTTAGCCTTATTCAAGATTTTCTTAAATCGTCCGAGATACGATTTTAGAGACTCATCAAATCTTTGCTTAAAAGACCATAGCTCCGCCGTAGAAATATCTTGGTTGACGAATATGGCGTATTGCTTCATGAATAACTCGGCGAGTTGATTGAAGCTCTCGATCGATTTAGTTGGTAACTTGGTAAACCATACTAGGGGGTCACCGGTTATATTCTCGCCGAAGAGTTGGCAGTAAGCTGCGTCCTCCTGGTCGAGATTGTAGGTGGTCCCATTCATCATGACGTTGAAAGCATTCATAAATTCGATTGGGTCAGTAGTCCCATCCTATGTCGGGCACCTTATTCTTGGTCCCCGATTTACCGAGACTTTCTTTAGTCTCGATGCAAAGGACGAGTTTCGAGCTTGAGCCAAAATTCACCCGATCTCTGGTGCCGAGCTGGTAGCTTGATGGAACTGAGACCGCATGTCCTCCATCATGTTGTATACAATTGCTGCGTCCATTGTAGTCGGCACCTGTTGTCCTGACGCGTTTAGCGTCGTAATCTGTCCTAGTCCGATAACGTTGGTTGGTTGTGGACTCGGAATTGTTTCAAACAGATTTCTTTGGATGCTGGCTAACACTTCTCCATCAGGCTTGTTGTTTTGTGTAGACGGGAGGCTACTTTTGCTTAGACGAGACTCGATTCTGTCGAATCTTTCTGAGTTTCTTTGATCGGAAGCTTCAAATTGTGCTATCATGTTGTGCACCAAATTCTCGATTGAAAGTGGTCCTTGCGGCATATTTGGGAGGGCAGCGACTTCCTGAGAATTTTCTTTGTTCTCCTCCTTAGTTTGAACTGAGTTCAAGGACGATCCAAGAGTCAGATCAACGTTTTCTTAGAGGTTAAGGTTCCTCCTTTCGGGTGAGCTGACGGTTACTTCGTCTTCGACCATCCCTTGCTCCACTTGCCCTCCTTTGTTCATGTGTAAAGAATTCCTTCAATGTCTTCCCCACAGACGGCGCCAACTGTTTGAACCAGGTCTAGCACAAGGAGCTAAGTCCACTGATCAAAAGTGAGAAGATTGGGCATGGATTCTTTTAAGGGTTGGAGAACAAAAGAGTGTATTGTGGAGAAGGATAGTTGCTGAGTACAATATATTGCTTGATGTCATGTGCCAAAAAGCCGATAATCTCTTTGAATGACCTACCCCTCTATTTATAGACCATAGAGGCAGTTACAAAGTAGATTTGATAAAGGAAAATATACAAATTTCTAGATAATATCGTATCTAGAAGATTCTTGCTAGGTTTTCGGAAATTTTCCATGGCGGAATAGGAAAATTTCCATTTCTTTGTTTGCTGACGTATCATCCGACTTCCTTCAGGTTTTAACGCACTTCCGAGATGGAAATCGTCCGAGTTGAGATTTCGATAAATTTGCCGATTCGAAACTTAGAATTTGGCCCATTGTTTCTATGGACCGAAGTAGGATTTCAGATCCACCTCCAACAGGAATCGAACCCTGGTGCCAAGTCAGTAATTGGATCATTTTAACCACCAGACTAAGAGCAACTCAAAAATTATTAGATGACTTGTGATATTAAATAAATTATATTATTATCAAATAACATATAATATTAAATGAACCGTATTGAATCATTATTGAATGATTCTTTATTATAAAATAAAATAGAATATCAAATGACACCACAACACCCTTATATTTATTATTGAATATAAAACATAACTATTAAAATATCAAATGTTATATGGTAATTAATTTATATTTCTACTATTTTTATCTTTTTTTTAAAGAATTTTCTGACGCATATTCACGCTCATAAAAATATATATATGCATCAAAACTTAAAATTGTGTATGTGAAATACCAGAAATTTTCTTGTTTTCTTCTAGAATTTGAAATCGTATTACTAATTTTATATACAAAGTAACTCTATATTTATAATTAAAATATGACCATAATAATTAAACAAAATTATGTAGATAATCTGATTATTATCTTTTGTTTTTTCCTGATGTATTTATTCTTAGAATCATTTTATTGGTTACAAGCGCTTGTCTAGAGTTTATTACTGATATATGTCTGTAAAGTAAACATGTATCTCATAAACTAATATTATAAATATCTTAGAAATATATAAGGTAAACAAATTCACTTAAATATATATATATATATATATACATTTTGAGTAATATGAGTTGTTTTCTATTATATATAGTTGTTTACAATTTGTCGTATTATTATTTTTGGTTATAACGATACCTATATTTGTATATAATACGAAGATATTGTATACACATATTTTTTATATGTTAAATAATATATGTCCTTTTTCAGAATTGTAATTTTTTCATAAATTTTAACACCCCAACTTTTTTTCCAAAAAACATCTTTTTTTGAAAATTTTTTTAACCTAAAACCTTTAAATAACACTTCTGAAAAAGAAAAAAATAAAGGGGTAAGTAATAAGATTCTCGGTAAGGAGATTATTTCTGCCCACAGAAAAAATACAACTATACATTCCTAATTTTAGCAACAATCCACATAAGCATAGAATTAGAACAATCACATAACACATATATTATATTTATAAGTTAGTTGAGGCCACCGAACATCCATGGTCCGTACCTTACACATAACACATAAGTTAGTTGATATCAATTTTGTTTTTAGTTTGACGGTCTGGATTCCCTCAAAAGTTTCATATAACACTAAATCCACTCCTTAATTTTTATTTATAAATCCATTCCATCGTAACTTCTCAATTAAAATTCCCCTTATGTGAACTTTTTGATCTATATTCCTATGGTTCGGATTATTGTTGGTTAATTCGTCACAGTAAAAGATAATTACAGTGTAACCCAACAATTAAACATATTAGCCTAATCTACACTCGGAATTGGCCTAATTGTAAACCTGTTTACCCTAACCTATACTTGATTTCAATTAACCATTTTGAAAATTTCTGAAAGTTGATTTGATTCAAGTGTAATCGGCGATGTCTGTTGTTGACTTCATTGAAGGAATTGATCGTAGTGGCCGGAATGAAGAAGATATCAATGATGAAATGAGGGAATGATATTAGTTCAATGTCGAAGAAACAAAGAGGTTCGTCAACGAAGCTCATGTTTGACACAATGTGTATCCTGACAGTGATAGTGCTGAAGAAGACGATGAGTCGGGCCTGGATAAACTGCAAGTTAAAAAGGATATGTCAGTTTGTTCGAGAGACAAACTTTCTTCACCGCTTTGGCCTTCAAAAAGACAATTCTAGATTACGCATTGAAGACACGTCGAGACATTAAACAAAAAAAATATGACATGAATAAACTATCTTATGTCTGTAATAGAATTGGTTGTGATTGGAGGATCTATCGTTCTAGTCATGGAAAATCTGACAATAGTTAGGAGCTACAATTCTACGCATAGTTGTTAGCATTGTGAAGGTACCTATAATAGCTACTATGGTCTTGGATAATATTAGGGAAGAAGCTGAAAATTTCATGCCAATGAAAATTCAATAACTAATGCTTGAGAAGTGGGGTATACATGTGTCAAGGCCACAATGTCAAGCTGTTGGATATAGGCTTTGAGGCGGATTGGGAGAGATTATGATGAACCATTCGAGAGGTTAAGGGATTACAAAGTATAGATAATACACTATAACCCAAAAATTTTTGTTGTGATTGAGACAAGATACTAATGAGGTCGGGGTTGAAGTATTTTCTAGGTTCTAGTGTGTTTTGATGTGGTCTTGGATTGAGATTTGTAGGCCTCTTATAGGAGTTGATGGGTGTTTCTTAGAGAAAGAAAATGAAAGGAAAGCTACTTGTGGCTTTAGGTAGAGATGGTAATAATGCTATACCCTTTAGCATGGACAACAGTTCAAGTGGAAAACACTATGAATTGGTTGTGGTTTGTGAAGAAAATCAAAGAAGATTTGTCTTTGACTCATGGAAATGGATATATTATAGTGTCCGATCACCAAATGGTAATTTTAATTATTTATTTTTATTATGTCTTGAATGTCTGAGATATAGATTGAGTTGTTTAATTTTGATAGTTGTCTCATCTCAAATCATTTTCTTAGTTTTTTTATTGTTAATATGTCTTAAATACCTAATTGTTATTGTGTCAATATTATTTGACTTTGATTGTTATTGAGTTGTTTAAAGAATGAATTGGTTGATGTCTCTTCTCGAACCATTGTCTCGGAAGTTTTGCCAGATCCTCTGAGCAAACCTCCCTCGCTCGCTGTCATGATGCAAAATATGCTTCAACAGATGGAAGTCACAGAGCAAAGGCATAACGAACGTCTCAATTAAATCGAGGCATGGACTAGGATGCAAGACATGCACTAACCCGCACCAATCAATAGGAGCCGTGAAGATGTACTAGTCAACATGCAGAAGAACCTCTTTGGAGATACGTCGAGTTCCCAATTAACTAGCAGTATGATATATTTGTCAATCAGGACACCTCAGCAGCAAAACTACACTCCTTGAGGCAAGGAAATGACGAAAATTTAAAGTCGTATCTTGATCGTTTTAGGAAAATCATGAATAAAGCAAAGTTAAGTGATGACATGGCTATAAAAGCCCTGTGAACGAGAATGGTTAGTGATGAAGCACTTTGGAGAGATCTCTTTATGAATCGACCAACTACGATGTTAGATGCCTTGTGTAGGGTAGCTAGGCATGCTGAGTACATTGAAGAGCAAAGAATCCTGACTCGGGTTTAGAAGCCTCCAAAGGTTCCTGAGACTAGGGAATCCACAGAAAAGTATCAAGTACTGAGACAACAGTACAATAAAGGAAAATGACGAATAGCTACAACTTTCTAAGATGGATAAACCGGGAAGTGGGGAAAATAGCCATTGGAAAAGACCTTGAACAATACATACAACCGAAATGAATATTGTGGTTTTCATAACCGAACCGGATATTCAAATTCAAGGTGCAAACAATTGCAAGAGCTTCTAGTTAAACAATGCGGTAAGGGAGAAGTGAATATTTCTGAAGAAGAAACACTGCGCTTTCAAGCACAAAAGCGGAAAGAAGCGGAGTTACGCAATGTGGCTAATATCTCGGAAGCCTAAGAGAATCCAACAGGTGCCAAGAAAGAAGCACCAAAATGAGTAAGAAACGAGGTTATAGTTCTCAAGTTGAAATTTGCAAGATGAACGTCCATGTTATCATGGGAGGATTAGAATCATGTGATGATACAATAAGATCAATCATGAAGCACAAGCAAAAAGTAGTAGCTGCAGTAAATCTCAAACCTTTGGCTCCCCGAGAAAAACTAAAACCCATCAATGTAGATGTCATATCTACGACAGAAGACTTAAAAGGAGTAAGCTTCCCGTATAACGATCCTCTTGTTGTGAAACTCCAAGTCACTGATTGCAACATATCTCAGATTTTTATTAACACAGGAAGCTCGGTAGATCTGATCTTCAAGGAAACGCTTGATAAGATGGCAATCCCAGATGTCATACTTAAACCAGTATATAGGACCCTAATTACTTTTGATGGAAGTTTGGTCCACGCCTTTGGCACTGTGAAGCTGCCAATTTGCATAGCAAGAATCATGAGATAGATTAAGCTTTTGGTGGTAAATAAACCTCCGATCAACAACATCATCCTCAGAACTTCATGGATACATTCGATGAAAACCATTCCATTAAGCTACCATCAATGTGTAAGAATTCCAACTAACATGGGAATCTATACTCTACAATGTGATCAGAAGATGTCAATGGCATGTTTTATCACCGAGTTGAAACCCCGCAACAAGACTTGCATAAAAATAGGATCTATCATTTGAAAGGCTATCTCAAAGCCTCGTGCACCCAAAAAACCAGACCCGTCAATAGTAGAACTCATAAACATTGACTTAATAGACTTTGTAAAGTCTGTAAACATTGGTGTAAACTTGGATAAGAATATCCGAGAAAAGCTATCTGCTTTTGGAAAAGATAATCAGGACCTTCGCATGGTCCGTAAAGGATATGTCAGGGATCGATCCAAAGATAGCGAGCCATAAGTTAAATACCGACCTGAATTACAAGCCAATTAAGTAGAAGAGAAGAAAACTAGGTCCTAAACGGACTAAGGCGGTAATTGACGAGGTCAAAAAGTTGACTAAGGCAGGATTAATTGTTAAAGTCCAGTATCTAGAGTGGCTAGCTAAGTCGGTTGTGGTTCCTAAGAAGAATGGTAAGTGATGAGTCTGCGTCGACTATACTGACTTGAACAAAGCGTGCCGTAAGGATAATTTTCCTTTGCCTAATATTGATCAAATCGTCAAAGTGATAGCGGACAACGAACTTCTCTCCTTTATGGATGCATTCTATGGATACAATCTTATAAGAATGCACCCCGATGATAGAGAAAAAACCTCGTTTATAACCAAGTGGGGAACATCATGCTATAAATTAATGTCATTCGGATTGAAAAACACATGAGCAACTTATCAACATCTCATCAATAAGATGTTTGTGGATCAACTTGGTCAAATGATGCAAGTATATATGATGACATGTTAGTCAAGTAAAGTAAAATAGCAGACCATATTGATCATCTAACTCAATTCTTCAAAACCTTAAATGAGTACCAGATGAAGTTTAACATGGCTAAGTGCACTTTCAGAGTAACATCAAATAAGTTCCTCGGCTATATTATTACGCAACATGGGATCAAGGTGAATCCCAAGCAAATTACAGCGATAAAGGAGTTACCTTCACAAAAGAGCAATTGAGAGGTTCAACGCCTAACAGGGTGGATTGCTGTGTTAAACCATTTGATTTCCTGATTAATGGATAAGTGCCTACCATTCTATTAGTTGTTACGAGGAAACAAAAATTTCAAGTGGGATGAGGAGTGCGAGAAGGCTTTCTCCAAGCTAAAGGAATATTTGACTACACCACAGATCCTAGCCACAACGGAAGAAGGGGAACCATTATATCTATACATTGCGGTCTCGACATCAGTTGTAAACAGTGTTTTGGTAACGGAGGATCGAGGAACTCAGCATCCGATCTTTTATACAAACAAGTCTCTCGATGGAGTAGAATCTCGGTATCCGTCCACAGAGAAACTAGTTCTAGAGGTAGTCGTCTCAGCAAGGATGTTACGACGTACTACCAATCTCACATGATCATCGTCCTAACTAATCATCTGTTACAAACAGTATTGCACAGCTCAAATCAATCTGGCAGGTTGACCAAGTAAGCTATAGAGGTCAGTGAGTATAACATAAGAGTACAAGAGACGAACCAACACCAAATCTTAAGTGTTAGCCAACTTTTTAATCATGTTGGCCTCTGAGTTAGAGTTAGTGGAATCAGTTAAAGTCTTTTAGCTTGGAAAATTTTTGTTGACGGATCCGCTTTGCTGCATTGTTCAAGAGTTGAGATTCGGTTTGACCCCAGACATGCAAGTAATGGAATAGTCATATTTTTTAGTTTTCCATGCGGCCAACAACAAAGCCGAATATGAAGCATTGATCACCGGAATCCGACTTGCAAAAGAGATTGGGGCAGCTCGGATTGAATGCTATTGCTACTTTCAGCTAGTTTTCAACCAAGTTAATGGTGGTTACGACACTAAGAGCGACCGAATGAAAGCATACCTGAAGGTTGTAAAGGATTTAACCAAAGGGTTCAATTCATTATTAACAAGAACCATCGAGCTAAAAACACTTCGGCCAATGCATTACCCGCTTTAGCTTCGACAACAGACCCAATCAAAAAGCGAATAATCCTTGTATAAAGCATCGAGAAACCGAGTATTCAATTACCAAAAGGAGATTTTGCGATCATCTCAGCAATTCCTAATCTCCCAAAATAAACCGATGTGGTAAACCCAGAATCCAATGAGCCGACTAAGAAAGTCATTGATTGGAGGGACAAAATATTGGCATACATAATGGATTGAGAAACCCCAGAAGACAGATGGGTGGCAAGACGACTTAAGGAAAAATGCGCTTACTACATCAAGATTGATGGCAATCTATATAGAAGAAGTGTAAGTGGTGATTTACTAAGTACATTTATGGTGATGAGAGAAACAGATAATGTAGGAAACGTATGAAGGTGATGGAGGTAACCACTCCGGTGGACGATCCTTGGTGCAAAATATTCGATTTCTCTAAGTCATAATGTGCAACAAGAGCCATGATTATCCTAAAAGAATCCTTTGATGAAACTGGAGAAAAGGTTTCTTTATAGTCAATCCCTTCTTTCTGAGTATAGCCTTTAGCTACTAGACGAACCTTATACCTCTCCACATTACCACTTGAGTCCATTTTGGTTTTAAATATCCATTTGCAACCAATAAGTTTTACACATTCTGGTAATTGGACAATTTCCCAAACGTGATTGTCTAGCATTGACTGATACTCTTCTTCACTAGCTTTGACCCACTTATTTGAATTGGAACTACCCATGGCCTCACGGAAGTTGATAGGATCATCTTCCAAATGGGTTTGATTTTCCTTTTGTTCCATAAGAAATACTATGTAATCATCAGGAATAGCACTTCTCTTTTCTCTAGTGGATCGCAGCAAAGACACTTGTTCATGATGCACCATGACTTGTTCTTGTTGCATCAGTACTTGTTCTTGATGCACTGGTTCTTGAGGATCTTGAATTTGACTTTCATTGTCATCATGATTTTAAGGAAGAGCTTCAATATCAACTTGAGGTTCTAAAATTGCTTTGCCAAAAGCAGCTATATGAATCGATCTAGAACCTGAAACCGATTCTTCCTCAAAGATGATGTCCCTAACTTCATTTCTCCCCCCAAATTCATTATCCTCAAAGAACATGGCTGTTCTCATCTCAAAAATGTTCTTTTGTGTGGGATCATAAAACTTATACCCCCGAGATCGTTCAGAATAACCAATAAAGTAACTGCTCACAGTTCTAGAGTCCAACTTTTTCTAAAATGGCTTGTAACGCCTAGCCTCAGCTGGACATCCCCATATGTGAAAGTGCTTCAAACTAGGTTTCCTCCCAGTCCAAAGGTCATAAGGTGTTTTTACAGTTGCCTTAGTTGGTACCCGATTAAGAATGTAAGCTGTGGTCTTTAGTGCCTCTCTCCAGAGTGATTCAAGTAAGGCAGAATGACTGATCATACTCCTTACCATGTCCTTAAAAGTGTGGTTGCGACTTTCTGATACACCATTCATGCTGGGAGACCCTGGCATGGTATATTGTGGGATGATTTCACACTCCTCTAGGTATTTGGCAAATGGTCTTGGACGTTGTTCACCTGAACCGTCATACCGACCGTAATATTCTCCACCACGGTCAGATCTAACAGACTTTATCCTTCGGTCGAGTTAATTCTCAACTTCAACCTTAAACTTCTTGAACNAATTCTCAACTTCAACCTTAAACTTCTTGAACACGTCTAAAGACTCCGATTTTTCATGAATAAGAAACAAGTATGTATATCTAAAGTAGTCTTTTATGAAAGATACGAAGTATTGTTGACCATTCTAAGATGTCATAGGGAAAGGTCCAAAACTGTCTGTATGTATCAATTCAAGGACTTCTTTAGATATATATGCACCTAATTTCTTATGCTAAGTCTGTTTTCCTTTAATACAAGCCACACAGACATCACAATTTGTGAAGTCAACAGAACTCAATATACCATCTGACACAA
>OVAX01000456.1:0-80558 GCA_900406405.1 Lepidium africanum
AAATGCATTAATTATTATTATTACTAAACCTCCTAAATTATGGAGAGTTAGTGGAGATGTAGATTAAATTTTTTCTCATTTCTAAAAAAACTGACATGGAATATTTCTAAGAGTTTCTCAATTGCTGATGTGGAGATGACATGGCATCTTCTTAAGATTTTCTCAAAATGCCCCAATTAGGAACTTATAATATATATAGATTTTTGTATTTAAAGTTTTTCTTTATGTCCATTGCTTTATGAATATTTAAGCGCGAAACTTGATGGTTATATATTATTACTTAACCATATGGAGTTACTATGTTTAAATGATTATTTTTGTATTGGATTTTGATTTATTTAGATTCAATTTACTTAAATGACAATTGCTGATTAACCTACAAAATCGATAAGCTAGGCCTTTATTAGAATTACTCATACTAGATCGGTCCCTCACATATGAGGCTTGAGCATTTTACCTGGATCCGAAAAACTGACCCGAAATTTTGGGCTCGGGTCCAATTCGGGTATAAGCAAAAGTAACCATCGAGTGTTTGGTATAGAGTACCCATGATATACCTCATTTTTATCGGTTTTAAGCTCATTAATTCGCATGTTTATAGAGTTTTTGTCTGCGTTTTATAGTCTTTTCAGGTGGAAAACAGGTTTAATTTGGATTATACCCGCAGAGCATGGATTGGAACGAATTGGAGCAATTTATGGAGTTTCAGCAGAAGAGTTGTTGATCGATCGATCACACTCCTCAGCTAGAGTTGCGCACGACCTGGAGATTGACCTTGCATCCCAGGATCGACCGATCAAGCTGTTCGAAGGATCATGCACACGACTTGGAGATCGACCAAGTTCAGTTGGAGATCGACCGTTCATCACTGATTGATCGATCTACGCCTTGATGAATCGATCCTCGAAGCTGCGAGAAATAACCTAAGTTTTCCTATTTTGTATCTGCGAGTTTTAGGACCTATAAAAACCTTTTATTTTATTTTGTTTGCAAAATGAGAGAAACATAGAACTCTTTAGAGACGGCTGAGATAGTTTTCTGTAAGCAAGGAGAAGGTTTCCTCCACACTTTGAGAAGATTTTTGAACCCACTTTTTATTATTAAATGCAATTTCATGTTTTCTTTCATCATATCTATTGATTCTGCTTTGATTATGTCTGAGTAGTTTCATAGTCATGTTTAGCGTTTCTAGGAATTTAGGAATCGATAATTGGGGATTAAGGTTCTATCATTAGAAATTCTCCATCTATAACTGTGTGCAATGCTTAGACTAGCTTGATCACCTAGTCTATGATTCTAGGTTGTTTACTTTTCAAAAGTCTGTTAAACGTCTGAACTAGTGTAGATGAGCAACTAGTCTTAACCAACGACAGTTGATTGTTAAGGGTAGTTGTGGACCAATTGAACCTCTTCAATAATGCATGTTTGCATCATTAGAGCCAACCACAGTTAGGATTTCTAGGTTACTAAATAGAGTAATAGGCACCACGACAGTAGGTCTGTTAGAATTTTATGTTCAAAGTCGAGAATCATTCTTAAGTATTCCCTGAATAATTGCTCTGATTAGATTCCTATTTCCTGATGAATATTCGATGCCTGATGTTTTTAATACTATTTGCAAATCGTTAAGTTATTAGTTATTTCACATTCAATCATTGTTTGGCGTAACTTGAATTAGAATTGAGTAGTCAAAAGAGCAATTTTTAGTTCTTCGTGGATTCGATCCCTAAGTACTACTACGTTTGCTGTGCACTTGCAGTAGATTCATAGGGTTAAAACCTGAGTGTATCAACCCGCACGGGTATCGGGTCGGGTTCGGGTATTACCGATACCCAAACAAGTACCCAAATATTTTGGGTATATGAATACCCGAAATACCCAAATACCTGATTTTTTAAGGTATTTTTAGGTATATAATACACTCAAATTTCTTTTTTTACAATTTTATAATCGAACCAGAACTGGAACCAAACCGAAATAGTTTTAGTTCTTAAATGTGTATGAAAATTGTGGATCCGAATCAGACCCGAACCGAATAGTGCTCAGTTCTAAAACGGGTACCAAAATCTCATACCCGAATACCCGGAATCGATCCGAATACCCAAATACGCAGACTAAATATACCAGAAATTTTACCCAAAAAAAATGATTAAATATAATGGTTATTAATTAGTAAGAAATTTTAGGGAGGCCTTTCCTCCCTTTTCACATCAAAAAAAAAAAAAAATTTAGTAAGAAATTTTCATATTTATTTCTTCCATTATAATTAAATCTCGTTCTTAAATATTAATTTCCGGCAGATTACGAACAGTGTGAAGAAACTATATAGTTTATACTTTCTTTTTTTGGTTTTAACGTTATTATACTTCTTAGCAATAAACCAATAAGTACATAGTTTATCTTTTTATTAACAAACTAATATATTAGGATTTATAACTAAATAAAAAAAACTAAAAGAGTAATACAAGTATAGCTACCGCAATAGTCACAGACAAAAATCACGACAATCCAATAATCTGTCGGTGAGCCTGCAAAATTTCTGTTCGACGGAAATCTGATATGTTATGGATATGGGTAAGCAATTTTCGAATCAATTGACTCTAAAGTGCTGGTTTTTGGTTTTGAATTTAAATAACGCAAACCGGTTCCATTTCCTCTTCTCCTTCGAGCTTCAGTTTCTGAAACAAAGTCCCTGCTACTTGATTGGTTTATTTTTATATAAATTGTAACAAGTTTACTTTGCATTTTAAAGGAAACATAAAATAGTATCCGGTTCATTTCAAAATTACAAAATGTTCTTAGCCAGATTTTAGATTTATCTCTAAGGGCAATTAGAATTAAAGACAACAATGTTAATGTCTCACGATTCAATAATTCACATATATATACATATAGAAGATATTTTGGTTAACTGAGATATCAAATCTCATTTATATAAGTAAGTACTTCATAGAAACATTTGTTTAAAACCAGTGTTTTGAAAAAACCAGATCGGACCGACCGGTCTAACTGGTTGGACCATGACTCGCTACTAAAATCGGTCCGAATTGAATTAAAACTTGGATTTAAATTAAACTCATAAAACCAGTCAAAACCCGATAAAACCGGTTACCCGGGTCAATATTAAAACCGACTTCACTAACAATTTACATTTTTCTTTTTAAAATTTTACTATATTATGTTTATTTTTTCATAAAAATATAAAATTAGAAGTTTTAAAACCAAAATTTACATCATAAAATTCTGTTTTTATTATATTTTCCGAATATGTCGATTATAATTTAATACTAATAGAGATGATGTTTGTGATTAATGTTTATAAATTACAAATTATATCAATAGATCATTTATATAAATGTATTACTAATATGTATTATTTTATATATTTTATAACGTTCTAAAAAAAATTTTAAGTAACTTTAAAGAAGATTAATTTAAAAGACGACGAATATAATTAAATAAAATAAATTGATATTTTCTTTCTTAAAAAAAATAATTTAATACTTTTGTAGAGTATATTTTATTATTTCTCTTATCAAATTTTCTTACTTATTTATTATTTCAAATGTCTTATGTTATCTTGTAGAATATCATATTATTCATCTTGTCATATAATTTTGAATCATGTCTTATATATATAATAAAATTTGAAAATCCTGTTTGACCGGTTAAACCGATCCGACCAACTATGTACTAGTATTGTCGAATCCATATCCGGTCCGGTTTTCAAAACATTGTTTAAAACAATGCGTGGATGGTTTTATAATTTGTTTATATTTTAACCTGGTGTACATTAAAAGAATGATCTTTGATGAACATGTCATTATGCGGTTTATTAATATTTACTAAATAAAAGATTGATACATTAGGTTTAATTTATGAACCCTATAATCAAGTTTAAAGTTGCTTCACATTATCTTTACCACAATGAAGTAGGTGGCGGTTTATTTCCTCCCGGTTGACCTCCTGGTGTTCCCTCCGGTTTACCTCATTTCCCCTTCGGTTTATCTCCTCCCATTTCCCCTTGTTTATTTCCATTTTTCCCTTTGGGTTTATCTCCTCCCATTTCCTCAGGTTTACCTCCTTTTTTCCCTTTTGGTTTATCTCCTCCCATTTCCTTTGGTTTACCTCCTTTCTTTCCCTTCGACTTATCTCCTTCCATTGCATCCGGTTTACCTCCTTTTTTTCCTTTTCCCTTCGGTTTACCTCCCTGTTGTTCCTCAGCCGGTTTATCTCCTGACATTCCCCCTGGTTGATCTCCTGGCGTTCCTCCCGATTGTTCTCCTCCAGCCATTCCCTCTGGTGTATTTCCTTCCGGATTTACTGATGGTTTATCTGATTGTTTTGGAGCTCCTTTAGGAGGTGGATTATTCTTCGGTTTTACTCCAACCCGATCCCTGCATCAAAAACATGTGTTCATATACATTCACCGAACTATATAATTAAGCACACATACATATCAAGTGTATTCATTGGGTTTTTTTTCAACTTTCACTTACTTAAGGAGCCAACGTAAGAGAGTCATTGCCGTTATACTTAGGGCGGTAACCACCGTGACTGCACCAGCTAGGACAGTAGTGGTTATGGTGGCAGGTACGAGAATCGGACTGAATATGACAAAGAGCGGTGTAGCTAAGGCTAGTCCAACGACTGAGGTCCCGAAGGTAATACCGGATATCACAAAACATAATACAGATGCTACGGTAGCTATAAACACCTGAAATAGCTGGACAATTGGGACGAGAAACGAGAGCATTTTGAGATGATTTACGTTAGATCTCAATGGTTGCTACTTTGTGATCGAATGTTAGTGGAAAGAGAGAGAGGGCTTTTATGAAAGGCGTTGTGGAGTGTACGTGCACGGTGAGGTTCACATGCAAAACGATCTATGGGAACTAAATTGAAATCTATGTTACGTCACGTCAAATTTGCCTCTTCTTTTCTTATATAAAAGGTTAATTTGCTGCTTCTTCTTTTTTTGGGACAAACTAGGTTAATGCGTTGATATAAAAAAAGCAATGTTAAGCGTTTTTTGACAAAAAAAAAAACTAGGGTAAACAAAAATAACCTAATAACCTATAAGATTTAAGATTTTATTTTCTTCGTGTTGCTTATATAACAAAGTAGAATTGATAATACAGAAGAAAAAAAAAACAAATCAAAGTAGAAACAATTTCTCCTTTTTAAGTAGATTTTTTCTACGGAATTCGACAAGAGTTATGTAACACACATAATATTGCTAGGGGTTTGAGAGGTTCGAGTTATTGATGAGATTTTACCGATTTAATTATTGACATAAAAACCTTATTTTATTCATTCTGTTTAATCTACTTTACATCATTTTTTCTAGAATGAATTTATACTTTTATGGTTTTGTGATTTTTTCGATTTTAGTACATAGACGTTTGCATTTGATTTTTACTTATAAACTGTTATTATATTCATCATTATATGACATATAACCCTAGTTATAATCCATTTATCCATCACAACAATATCCAGATATACTCATCAATTTATGCATGGTAATTGCAATGATATCACTTCATTAAAAAAATACAATAAAAAAAAGTTAATATATTGTAACACGATATTCATAAACGGAGGTAATATTTGAAACATCAAACCGTAATTAGTATGTGTTTTTATCAAAGCTAAATTGATGGCCATCTATAGAATCCCAATTAATAATTAAGTATGATCAAGTTCTTGCATAGAGATCTTCATCGATCATCATCAGGTCGTATTAGGAAATTAAGGCCAAGCTATTTTCTTTCTTCTTTTATTTTGTCTGTCTTTTTGTCTCTCATTTTGTCTTTCTTCTGTTTACTTTTCATGTTCTTCGCTTCCTTTTTCTTTTTCTTCTCCTCTTTTTTGCCTTTCTTCTTTTTCTTCTCTTTCTTTTTTTTGTCTTCGTCTTCAGCTTCCACTATGCTTGGGCTCAATCCTGGAATCTTTGGCATATCCATCCCTGTTCTCTTCCTGCACAAAATTTTATATACCTCGATCATTTGACTCTTTTGTATAAACCACATTGTCAAAGAGAAAAGTTGGGCTCGCAAGGTTGTGGTCTAGTGGCGAGCGAAAAAGCTAGACTTGAGACCGTGGTAGTACACTACCCAAGTTTGAATCTCTTTTTACACAACTATGTGTGGCATTTTCAGGCTGGCTAGTAAAAAAGTTCGTACACTAGCCGATTTTGAACCTCCAGATCTCCCTGATTCTTGGATATAATCGATTTAGAACAGAGATAATTCTCTATCCAAACTTGAACCACCCAATATATATATAAAAAAATAGCAATAAGAGATTTACTTAATTATCCATGAGATAATGCTGATAGCTGTGCTAAGAAAGGAACCGGAGGCGGTGAAACCAGTAGCTAACAAAGTAGTGGCTATTTTTGCAGGCACGAGAACGGGACTGAATATGACAAAAAGTGGTGTACTTATGAGAAATACCACGGCTGAGCAGGTGAGTGATATACTGGCGAATGTCAATAGAGCTATTGCAGCTCCACCTGCAAAAATCCCTTGAATCATCTCAAGAATCATCTTTTTGGGATTATTGAATATTGAAAACAGATGAGATTTGCTTAATTTGATGGAGTGATATTGTGGGTTGGTGGTACGTAAGAAGAAGGGATTTTATTTGAGGAGGTTGTCGAAATCTACGTGCACGGTGCGGTATAACATGCAAAACGATCGATGGGAACTAAATTGAAATGTATGTTACGTCACGTCAAATTTGGTTCTTCTTTTCTTTTACATGAAGCTAAGTTGCTGCTCTTTTTGTCTTATTTTTGGATAAATTCGGTTAATGCGTTGATGTAAAAAAAGTAACGTTAAGCGTTTTTACAAAAAATTTTAAAAAAAAAATGAACTACATAAATATCTAACCTATTCTTTGACTCGTTTTAATAGATTACAGGGTAAACAAAATTAACATATGTAATATGTGGTTATAGGTCATAAAAGTTATCTTTTAGCTGAGTGTATAAGTAAGATACGCTTTAGGACTTTTTACTACGTGTTGCTTTTGTTAAAAAAAAAAAAGTAAAAATTAATCATCCAAAAAACCAAAGGAGAAATTAACTAGATTTTTTTTACCAGAATTCGATAAAAGTCATATAGCCTACGTAATATTAAAGATAAAACAGAATTTAATAGAGCCTAATAAGAAACTCGTTCTAACGAACTCGTGCTCTTTTCTGCTGTAGGTTTTATTACTCGATTGCTTTCCTTCCTTTCTTGTGTTCAACATGTTGTTTACCTCCTTTATATGGCCGAGATACCTTGAATCTCCGAAATCCTAATTCTTGTTTGTGGATCTTGCTAGGTCTGATTTGAAAGTTATATCTTGCCAAATTTGAGAGATTTTTCAATTTCATTGCATTTTTTTTATATGAACTTGAGCTGATTCACAACAGCTCGAATTCGCCCTTCCGTCCTTGAACATTTCTAATAGATTTGGTTTGGGCTCGATCCGATGCAGGGCTCTATTTGGTTTGAGTCTTACCTAGCTTTGGGTTTTAGTTTCGATTAGGCTCACCACTAACAGTATAGATTAAATTATAAATGAGATTCTACCGATCAGACAGTTGACAGAAAATAACTCTTATTCTCTTCATTTTGTTTAATTAGTCTAGTTTAGATCATATTTCCTAGAATGAATTTATACTTGTATGATTTTCTCAATCTTAATACGTAGACATTTTAATTTGATTTCTTTTACTTAAAATTTTTTGTTATGTTTATAATATTCCAATATTCGAAAATAGTCATTAATTTTTGCATGGTAAATTCAGTGATATCACCTCATTAAAAAAATACAGTAAAAATTACATTATTTTGTAACACGATATACATAAACTGAAGTAATTTAAGAAAAATCAGAGCGTAATTACTGTGTTTTTATCATAGCTAAGAGAATGGATAAATTGATGGCTTCTTAGTTATAGAATCCCAATTAAAGTATGATGAAGTTCTTGCATAGAGATCATTATCAATCATCAGATCGTAAAATTAAGGCCAATCTATTTGTCTTTCTTTTTCTCTTTCTTTTTTTCTTTCTTTGTGTCCATCTTCTGTGATTCTTTCACATTGTCCTTTGCTTTTTTCATATTCTTTTGGTCTTTCTTCCCTTTGCCTTTCTTCTTTTTCTTGTCTTTCTTTTTATCTTCCTCTTTGGCAAATATGCCAGGACTCAATCCTGGAATTTTTGGCATATCCTGCCCTGTTCTTTTCCTGCACACAATTTTATATACCTCGATCATTTTTATAAACTACATCGTCAAAGACAGAAGTTAGGCCTGTAAAGTTGTGGTCTAGTAGCAATGAAAAAAAAAGACTTCAGACAAGTACACTACCCAAATTTAAACTTCTCATTATACATCCATGTGTGGGATTTTCACAGGTTTTAACCTGGTTCTCCCTGATTTCCAGATATAGTCGGTTTGGAACAGAGGTAATACTCTACCCGAACTTGAATTCACTCAGAATGTTTACAAAAAAAAAAGGATAAATTGGAAATGGTTTGTTGTAAGAGAATTTACTTGATTATCCATGAGATAATGCTGATAGCTGTGCTAAGAAAGGAACCAGAGGCGGTGAAACCAGTAGCTAACAAAGTAGTGGCTATAGTTGCAGGCACGAGAACCGGACTGAATATGACAATAAGTGGTGTGCTTATGAGAAATACTACGGCTGAGCAGATAAGTGTTAAACCGGCGAATATCAATAGAGCTATTGCAGTTCCACCTGCGAGAATCCCTTGAATCATCTCAAGAATCATCTTTTGAAATGTTTAAAATAGATGAGAGATTTTCTTTATTTGAGATTGAGTGATTGTGGATTAGTGGAACATAGGAAGAAGGGATTTTATTAAGGAGGTTGCGGAAGTCTACGTGAACGCTACGTTACAGATTCATGCTCCATGCAAAACGATTTGAGTTAATTTATCGACATCTCTGTTAACTCACGTCACGTCAATTTCTTCTATTTTGTATCACGTTTTTTTGGCCTTTTTTCTTGTTTTAATTTCATTTATTTCGTATCACTAATAGAAACAAAACTATAAAATACGGACTTAAATTTGTAGTTATAGTTACTAGGAAGTCCATGCATTTTTAACTTTAACAAGAAACATTTTTAACTATACTGTAATTTTTAAAAAATTATATGACAATCTATTTTCAGCACGGCCATATGAAGAGACAGTAACCGAAAATATATGAATAATCTGTGTAACTGAAAATTCAATTAAAGTTATTGATTTGAAGTTATGATTGAAAGGTGGAATTGGTGAGATCATATACGTTAAAGCGTATTTTTGTTATTAGTATAGGTTTGGCTTTGGAGCTGCAACAACTATAATATCAGCCGTCTCCTTTGGGCCAATAAATCGTCACATTGTTCGAAATATCTATAAACATTGTTTTCCATTGGAATAAAGCCCAAAATACGTGAAACCCAATTAGTAAGCATCAATTAAACCAAGGAAACATCATTTAATTGCATTTTCAATTTATGTTCCCGAGTACATTTTTGTAACGTTTATTGTGTTTTTTTTTTTCTAAAGGATAAATTAAACTCAAGTGCCAAGAACCAGATGATCCAGTTGGATTGTCCCTGATATAATTTGGCATCAGGTGGGGAGTTCATATCTTGCCAGCTTGAATAAGAGCAATTTAGCTATGGATCAGAGTTTTGTCAATCCCATTAGTAGAAAGAATGAGTAATGTTGATAAAAAAAAATTAACTTCAAGCTGTATCACATCAATCAAACTCAATATTTTAGATATTTAACCACTTTACCAAATTCTTTTCCCGTAATAAAAAAATTTATTTCTCATCTGATTTTTAATTTTATATTCGATTTTGTTCACTACAAGGAAACATAGCTTAACCCTACGAGAAATTTTCCGTCGGAAAGCCGTCGGACACAAAACCGACGAGAAACCAAAAAAACATAACCGATCTTGTCGGATAATAATAGTTATTTATTTATTCTATTTTTGTTATTGAATCGTTACTCCTGTCGGTTTTTTTTGGGCTCACTCCCAACAAAAACCGAGAGGATATTATATTTTAATTAAAAAAATTTAATAAAAATAATAATTTCCGTCGGTTTTCGTCGGGGTATTACGATTTAATAAAAAGAATTTAAAAACTAATACCTGTCATTTTTCATCGGAAGTGGCCCCGACAAAAACCGACGGGAATTATGATTTAATAAAAAAAAATTAAAATTAATTCTCGTCGGTTTTCGTCGGGTCCACTCCCAACAAAAACTGACGGGATTCTATATTTTTAATTTTCTTAAAAAATTTTAAATAATTATATTGACGAGAACCTACAGAGTCCAACGAAAGTGGTTACCCCTTATTTTGCATGAGACATTTCACTATTATAACCGATAGTTAGGTTTCCGTCGGAGTCCGTCGGATTATTTCCTCTATAAAAGCAAACGAAATTCATTTCTCTCATTCACACTCTTCTTTATCTCTCTCAAATATATAATGTCAAACTTTAACTTGCGAGCTTGGATGGACAGACCACGCATCGATGAAGCAACGGAGACATTAACCGGAGAGTAAAAGTCGTATCAGAGTCTAGCGCTCCAAACTGGTAAGATGTATTATCTGTGTATAGAATGCGAAAATATGAAATACATTCCTGTTCAAACTGTCTGTAGTCATATATACCGGAGAAGTTTTTTTCCTAGTTACAAAATTTGGTATTCACATGGAGAAGATGATTCGAATGTTAACTTTGGTATTTATAGCGGAGCTGGTAATACTGATACAGTAGAGGAATTAGGTAACCTAGTAAATGACCAAATAGATGTCAATCTTGGCACTACAGGATTAGGTGGTTTAGGTGTGGAAGCAACAGTCCCAGTGGAGAACATTGACGGTACTTTTCAAATGGTCAAAAATGCATTTAGAGAGGAAGTTCTAGTATTTACTGAGTCTAGGAGTAGGGGCGAAGAACCAAATTCCGAAGCGCGGAACTTCTTTAGTATGCTAGATACAGCGAAAAAACCGTTGTATAGAGGTTGTAGTGATGAAGTGTCGCCGTTGTTGACCACAACTAAATTGATGAATATCAAAACAGACTACAATTTACCAGAGTGCTGCATCAACGCACTGACTGGTCATTTCTGGAAATGTCTTCTGCTTGATAACTCATACGAGACATCGTACAATGAAATCTAGAAATTGGTCTCGGGCCTTGGATTACCGTATCAGATGATAGATGCTTGTGTAGACAATTACATGATTTTCTAGAGACAGAATTCAGACGAGATCCATTGTCTTTTTTGTCGTAAACCACGATTCCAGGATACTAGTGGGAGGACTCGGGTCCCATACAAGAGGATGTGGTATTTACCATTAGTAGACAGGCTGAAAAGGTTATATCAATCAAAGCGTACAGCGGGCCAAATGAGATGACATGCAGAACATAATTCAACTGGTGAGATAACGCACCCTTTAGACGCAAAGGCATGGAAACATTTCCAAACAGTATATCCCGACTTCTCCCGTTTGGGAAACATGGGATATCGTACTCAGTTTGGCCAGTGATTGTAACTCCCTATAATCTGCCACCAGTGCTCTGCATGAAGCCAGAGTTCTTATTTTTAACAGTCTTTT
Source organism: Lepidium africanum (assembly GCA_900406405.1). Taxonomy (NCBI): domain Eukaryota; kingdom Viridiplantae; phylum Streptophyta; class Magnoliopsida; order Brassicales; family Brassicaceae; genus Lepidium; species Lepidium africanum. The sequence continues at coordinate 11,657 of OVAX01000456.1, forward strand.
TACTAGGTCCAGATCATCCAAAGAGATCGCTTGATGTATTTCTACAACCGCTTATTTACGAATTGAATAAGCTCTAGGAGAGTGGTACCACCGTGTTTGACATTTCAACAGCTCAAAATTTCCAAATGAGAGCTGTGTTGATGTGGACTATAAGTGATTTTTTAGCTTACTGAATGCTATCAAGTTGGTTTACGCATAGGAGATTGGCTTGTTCTCATTGCCAAGATAACACTGAAGCATTCCAACTCAAGCATGGACGGAAGACATTGTGGTTCGATTGCCACCGACATTTTCTACCTATGGATCATACGTATTGCCATAGTAGATCATTGTTCACTAAAAACAAGAAAGTGTTGTATGGTCCACCACCGGAACCAAGCGAGGCACATATATTAACGCACCTAAGAGATTTTGGTGCTGAGTCAACTGCGAGATGTGAAGGAAATGGATATTACCTTGTTGATGGTGTTGGGGTGTACCATAACTGGCATAAAAAGAGTATTTTCTGGGAGATGCCGTATTGGAAGAATCACCTCCTTCGACACTGTTTAGACGTCATGCACATTGAGAAGAATGTCTTTGATAATTCCACCAACACAATTATAAATGTACAAGGGAAAATAAAAGCTAATCTCAAATCAAGACTAAATCTACCAGAAATATGCGATAGAAAATCACTTCATATACGAGGAAACAACACCGCAGGCCCTGTACCCATCTTCAGATTAAGTAAAGAAAAAAAGGTACAACATTATATTCCCTCTTTATATATCATTCTAATTGTTAATATTGATGTGAAGTGGTTTTTTGAATGTAGGATGCTTTTTTTTAATTGGATTAAACACAAAGTTAAGTTCCTGGATGGCTATGCTTCAGACTTACGAAACTGCGTTGATAGTAACGAAGGCAAATTTTGTAGCATGAAAAGTCATGAATGTCATGTTGTAATGCAACGACTGTTCCCGTTTACGTTCGCCTATTTATTACCAAGAAATGTACACGAAGGGCTTACAGGTATTATCCGATTATTCAAATTATGAGCTAAATTGGGAAAACTTTTTCTTATTGTTTACGATATTTTTCCTTACATCAGGTCTGGGTGCGTTTTTCTAAGATCTATGCTCACCGACTCTTACAAGAGACAGAATCATAAATTTGAATGATAAGATTCCAATAATCTTATGCAATCTAGAGAAAATATTCTCCCCTTCCTTTTTTGACGTAATGGAACATCTTCATGTTCATCTCCCTCGGGAAGCTGGTAATCACATAATGGAATACCGTTACATTTACTTAAACTAATAACTATAATTTATAAAACGAACATGTACTTTGTTTTACAGAGCTTGGCGAGCCAGTTCAATATTGTTGGATGTATCCTTTTGAGAGATATATATTCAAGATAAAGAAGAAAGTTAAAAATCTCAGTCGTGTTGAAGGTTCAATTGTTGCTTAATGTATTAATGAAGAAACTGCGAACTTTGCTTCATTATACTTTCCGGCAAATGTTCAGACAAAGAATCGGCGCCCAACACGGAACGATGATGGAGGGGAACGGCCAATTTATCAGACATTTGTGCCTGATATATTTTCACAAATAGGTCGACTAGGTGGAAAACCCGTTCGCAGAACCCTTACCCCACTCGAGAAAAAACAGCATTTGTACATTGCAATTAATTGCCCAGATTTAAAGGAACTTGAGAGGTTAGTAGTCTATTAAAATGACTGGATAAAATTTCAATATTTAACTGTGACCGTTATTACCGTTGCAGTCTATACATGGCTTAAATTCATATGGCTTACCCCTATTACTCTGAAGAAGAACTATAGACTACAAAGGAGGACGAGTTCACTGACTGGTTACAATTTTATGTGACTTTTGTACAATACAATAAACATAGTAATTTCCGTACAGTTGGTTCCAACATTAAAGTAACAGCAAAAAATTCACAGGTCACAAAGGCATCAACAATAGGTCAAACATTTCCGACCTCGTTGCAAGATTTTGTATCAGGTCCAGTTTTAGTTGCTAAATCGTTTCCAATATATTTTACTTGGGGATACGCATTTAAAATTGTGAGACAAGGAATGAAAATACCAACAAGTGACTATGGAATATCTTCTGCCTCAAGCGATATGGTATACTATGGTGTTTTACGAGAGATATTGGAGGTTCATTACCCTGAGTTGCTTGACTTGAAGTGCATTGTCTTCTATTGTGACTGGTACAACCCTATCATGGGAGTCGGTGTGCGTGTTAATGAATTCTGTGTCACTTCCGTGAACTCAAGACGGAAGTTAAAAAAATATGACTCTTTCATCCTTGCCTCGCAGGCCGATCAAGTGTCTTATCTCCCTTATCTCTGCGTGACCAACCGGTCTGATGGGTGGATCACTGTAAAAAAAATCCGTTAGATCCGATCGGAAATGACCAGACGGAAACCTACGAAAACCCACGGAAAGTGGAGGAAAAATGAAGCGGCAATTTTTTTTGCCTCGGTTTACGCTCCTAAACCCTGGCGGACCCCGATGAAACCCAACGGCCACTCCTATTTATTTTCGTGAACCGCCTCCTTTCTTTTCTTCCTCATCTCCAATTGCTCTCGTTTTTTCCCGTGAAAACCTCCATTTTTAACGGCGATTATTGCGGATTTAGCCCCTTAAACTCTCATCTTCTTCCAAGCATGTAAGTTTCTCAAATCTAAGAGTATTTCTTGTAATTAGTTTTGAAGATTTTGTGGTTAATTTGATGGAATTAGAGATTTAGGTTGAGTTTTGGTCATAGAATTGTTAGATTATGTTGGATTTAGTTCGAAATAGGTTAGATTTGTCATGGGATGTGATGATTTTGAAGATTATGTGTTGAAGAAAATTTTTTTTTTGAAGAACAATTTTTTTTTATGAAGAAAATTTTTTTTTATGAACACCACAAAAAAAAATTTCTTCAGATTTTGATTTCTCCATTTACTTTCTAATAACATGTTATGGATTTTGGATATAATTTGTATATAATTACATTTAGTTATGTATAATTAGATATATAGTAACAATTTTTAAAAAATATACAATGATATAAAGTTTACCAAAATTTATTTATTTTGAAATGTTATTAGATTTATTTATCGGATTCATTATTATATATGTTACATTATTACTAAATTTATTTTTATAATTCAATTTTTAAATTCATTTTCTAAAATTAAATTATATAGTTTGTATATGTAATTATTTAGGATATTTAATATTGTCATATATTTTTATATAATTAAAAAAAATTAATTTTCTATATTTTGAAAATTTATATGTTTGAATTTGTATATAGAATAAAAAATAGAAATGTGTTGGAGAAAATTTTACTTTAAAATAGCATTTCAAGGTAAATATAAGAGTAGGTTGGAGATGCTGCACAATAATTATTAAGAAACTTGATAACCACATTCAATTATGAATATGTATAAGTGATTAACATATCATTAACAACCAATAATGGATGATGGCGCATCCAAAATTAATAATAATCTAATATTATTCCTTGTATTATTTATGAGAAAGAGGATGGATTAGGTTTAATTGTTGTGGAGCCTATCAATTAATTATTTATAAAACCCTATCAATTCATTATACTAAAAAAAAAAAAAATAAAGTAATTCCAAATCATTTCCCACCCAGAGAGGCCTACCCAAGAAAACAACTTGATTGAGCTGTCCTTCCTCTTTTAAAAATCTATCCATTACAAAGCATCTTATTGGAATCTTTCCTCTTTTATTTAACAATCTTGTTGGTTTATGACACATGCTTGTGAATGTTATTTAACCGTTAACGAGAGAAGATCAATGTATTATTCAGTTTTTTCATACACCAAATCCAATGTCTAATTTTAAGGAAATAGTTTCATATAATAAAGTTCACTTTGTCCTATCTTTTGAACACGTGACACATTATCGTCTTTTGTCAGTCGTTATATTCTAACTTACATTCATGTAACAATGCAATCCCAAGTTTTTTTTTTTCTGAAGTTATAATCATACAAATAATATATATAGCAGAATGATGTCTGATATTTTGGAAACATATATAAATGATTTCTTTTGAATTCAAAGTTAAAATATTTTACATAGTAATAGTATCATATGTACTGGACAGGTAAAATCAAAGATCTGGTTTAATAAGTGACTAAAAATGATCTTACAGAAAGTGACGAGGACAGGTTCGTTATATTTTAAAAGAACAAACTTTTTTTTTTTGCCATCTGAATATTATTAAAACGAGAAAGTCAAAACAACCAAGTTTGGTTACATGAAACAGAGTAAACACAGTTAAAACAGAGTACTAAAATTCATGAGGCATTGCGGTCTACATCTAATAAATCTTTGAGCCATAACGGTTCACCTGATGCAAGATAAGCATGCCAACGTCCTTCTCGAGTCACGCGGTGAGCTATATGGTGAGCTGTAGTCCCAGCTTTGAAAGAAGAGACATGTACGGACCAATGGTTAAAGGTTCTAGATACCGTAAACTATTGCTCAAGTTGAGATCGAAACTTAGGCCAATGTTTTGGTTCCTGAATTGCCTTGGCCAGAAGGTTATTTGTAACCCAAAATTCGACTTTGTAATGTCTGAGGTCGATCAAACTCTTGACTGTATTTATCAAAGCTTTGAAGCATTTATCTTCGACTGACAAGGAAGAAGAGCATCTCGAGCATGTAAGATTACTTTGCCTTCATGGTTTCGAAGAATCCAAGCCACACCACTTTGATGACAGTTATCAATCCATGAAAGGCTAATATCGCATTTCAGGATATCTCCGCATAGAGCTCTCCATTTATCATCCAACTTGTTCAGACTCGAATTCAATTGAAGAGTAGTTGCAGGCTTGTGGTTTAAACTATACCATTCCTCTGATTCTTCGATTGATTGAGCAATTAAGGAGTCTGCATTTTGTGGTTAATCAGCGAAAACCTTCCCATTTCTCTGTTTCCAAATGTTCCAAAGTACCCATGGAAGGCATCTACAATACTTGCTCTGTGAACTCTTGTTTTCCACAAGTCTTAGAATCTGATCCATATACGCTTCGACAGAATTTGTTCGTGGAATAAAACGGATTAAGTGTTGCAGGTTGCTCCATACATGTACAGAGAAAATACAATCGAAGAGAACATGTTTAATAGACTCAGGTTCTCTATCACATATCCTACATATATGATTGACCTGCAACCTACGGGATCTTACGACCTCCCACTGCAAGAGCTCCGGATAGCACTCGACAAAGGAAAAAACGAATTTTAGGAACTGTTTTGATTTTCCAGACACGAGCTTTAAGAGTATTCAGAACCTGTTCTGTAGCTGAAGGTGTTTGGGAGTTGTGTCTAAGCATCGCTGCAACCTCCAACCCACTCTTAACCGTGTAGTTGCTTTCACGAGTAAAAGGCCAGAACCACCCATCTGAAATAGAAGAGTAAGGGGGAGTCTTGTTTATTCTGGTAACTTCGTCCGCAGTGAAAAGTTTCTGCAACCTTTCTTGATCCCAATCGCCTTCGGATGTTATTAGCTCCACAACTAGCAGGTTTATATCAGCTATCGGTACTCTATGCTTCGGTTTCCTTGGAAAATGGTCAAAAATCCAATTATTATGCCATACTTCTGTGTTTTGACCATTCCCTATGTCTCTTAAGATCCCTTTGGCTAGTAAATCTCTTCCAAAGATCAAGCTTCTCCAAGCAAAAGATAGACGAGCTCCTAGACCTGCATCAAAAATTTATGCATTCGAAAAATACCGAGCTTTGAGGACACGGCTTAACAGCGAGTTCAGGTTATCTATAAGTCTCCAGGATTGCTTGGCTAAGAGAGCTTAATTAAAAGAACCAATGTCTTTAAACCCAAGGCCACCTTCTTTCATTGATTGACAAAGCTTCTCCCATGAAACCCAATACAACTTCTTTTTATCTGCTTTACTATTCCACCAAAAACTAAAGATAGCCGACGTAAGCTTCTTGCATTGGTGTTTTGTCAGCTTAAAGCATGACATTGTATACACCGGAAGAGCTAGTGCCACCGATTTAATTAATATTTCCTTCCATCCTAAAGATAAGGTTTTCTCGTACCAGCCACCTAAACGCGACTCCATTCTGTCAGTTATGAAGCTTAAGAGCTCACGCTTTGATCCATTTAGGCACTTCAGCAAACCCAAGTACTTTCCACTGCCACCTTCTTATGTAATTCCCATCAATGACCCAATAAGGCCTTTCATTATCGGATCTATTTTAAACCCAAAAGTTATTGCAGGTTTCTGGAAATTGATCTCATGACCTAAAGCTTCTCCATAAATCTTTAGACATTGAAGTATCTCAATGCATTCTCGAAGAGTCGCTTTGCACATGAAGACACTATCATCCGCAAAAAGCAGCTGCTGAACCGAGGGACTGTTTCTGGTGAGACGAATTCCGGTAATCTTCTTCTCGGTTTCAGCTCTTTTCATTACATGTATAAGAGGTTCAGCACATAATATAAATATAAACGGTGACAAAGGGTCACCTTGCCTCAATCCTCTCTCCGGTATAATATATCCATGTGATCGGCCATTTAAGAGCATCGAATATGAGACTGTAGTTATGCACTCCATTATCCACCTAATCCACAAATCATCAAAACCAAGCTTTCTAAATAGATCCTTGAGAAACCTCCATTCGACCGTATCGTACGCCTTAGACATATCAGTCTTTATAACAATATAATCCTTGTTGCAGCGATTATTTGTCCTCAGAGCGTGTATCATCTCATGTGCGAGAAGAATATTATCGGATATGAGCTTCCCTCCAACAAACGTGCCTTGTGTATCCAAGACAAGATTCTGCAAGACACGTTTAAGTCTATTGCTTAGCACCCTAGCAACAATCTTGTAAGCAACAGAACAAAGACTAATAGGTCTTAAGTCTTTCATCACAGTGGGATTGTGAAATTTTGGAATAAGACATATTTGCGTAAAGTTCCATCCCTGTGGCATCGAGCAAGTCCTAAAAAATTCTTTCACCTCCTTAATTACTTGGGTTCCCACCACACTCCAATTCGATTGAAAAAAGAGCTCGGTCATACCGTCGGCTCCTGGAGCTTTTGTACTTTTAATCCCAAAGGTCGCGTTCTTAATCTCTCCATCAGTAACTTCCCACATCAATTGTGTATTCATCTCCTGTGTCACACGAGGATTGAGACCCTCCAGCAGAGTAGACGCGTATTCCAGCCTTGTTGATGTAAATAGATTGCGGAACTATCTTGTGGCAATCTCACCCTTTGACCCCTCTATCATACGAGCTGTACCATCATAGTTGAAGAGAAATGAGATCGAGTTTTGCAGTCTTCTACGCTTAACACAGCCATGGAAAAATTTGGTAATAAGATCACCTTCTCTCAACCAATTTTTCCTACTCTTTTGTTTCCAATACAGCTCCTCATCCATATATGCTTACGCAAGCTTTGATTTATTCTCCTTCGAGAGGTTCATATCTAGACTGGTTTTGTTCCCTTTCTCTTCGATCATCTGTGTAAGTCATTGTATTAAGGTCTTCGAATAACAGTAATTTTGCTTCTTCCACTTTAATAAATCTTGCGTGCATAAATTAATCTTATCCAGCAGCCTAAGTTCTCGATTGCCTCTAGTCTTTGTCCATGATTGCTTTATTGTTTCCATTATCCCTGGTTTATTCAACCATCGTTTGTTAAAGACAAATTTTCCAAAGTGCAATGAGTCCAATGGAGTAAAATTAACCAATAAAGGTCGGTGATCTGAGCCAACCCGGTTCAAGAATTTTCCGTTCACCGTAGGTAAACTTCTAAACCACTCTAGATTACCCATAGCACGATCAAGGCGACATTGTATATACGTTCCATTTCGATTTCCCGCCCAAGAGAATTGGTTACCAGAGCATGTCACTTCTCTTAAACTGCAGCTTTGAATCATATTCCGAAAAGGGAAAAAAGATGATTCAAGTCTAGCAGGCCCACCAATCTTCTCTGTGTTGTCATAAATTTCGTTTAAATCACCAATAACTAACCAAGCTTCATCTCTGCGAGTTGCAATCTCGATTAGACTGTCCCATATATTTTGCTTCAAAGCTCTATTTGGCTCTCCATAGACGCACGAAATATAGAAAGTAGTGGAACCAATCTTAACTTTAGTATCAATTAAGTTTTTATTGGAATTTAAAACCCCTACATCGTAAGTCGACTTCCAAAACAGAGCAATACCACCACTTAATCCAATTGGATCAATTACACATGCATTATCATATCCTAGCGACCTTTGAATCTTGTTGACGTGAGAGATGGAGTTCTTAGTCTCCATGAGGAACATGAAATCTGGGAAAAAGTCACGCCGCATTTCCCATAAAATCTGAATTGTCAAGGTGTTCCCCAACCCTTGACAATTCCAACTCAGAAGGCTCATCTTGGCGACGGCAGCTCCTCATCAGGAGCCACCTCCAAGTTGCTGCGTTTCGCAGGCTTTGATGCATCAACGTGTTCATCTTCCTCACTAGCTTTTCTTTTTGGTGTATTATCTTTGTCTTCAATGATTGGAGTTTTTTCCTTATACACCATTATTGTTTTCTTCTTCATCTGTTGTCTCCTCCGTCTACTAGGCTTGTTTCTGAACTTGACCACAACTTGTCTAGACCCGGAAGCAATGTTACCATGAGGCATTGCTCTGAAAACCGTTGGACTAGCATTTAGTGTACTGTTGCTTTGATGAACAACAATGGACGACTGTGGTGGATTACTCATCATGTTTGTACTTTAGAAGTATCCTCTGCAACTATTTTTCCAGACTTGAGTCTTCTCTCCTCTGCTGCTTGGTAGAAGTCGAAGACAAGGCCTTTACCTTTATCCACATTATTCGTGATTGTTGCAGGTTGCTCTAACCAGAGGTAAATACTCTGACTGATGGGATCACCTTCCAAACTAGTTTAGCTCACAAATCTTGTCTAAGTATAAAGAAGTATCTAGGTGGATTCACTGTTCATTGCCCCTTCACCTCCCTTTTTATAGGGGAATGTCGTACCTTTATTTTCTCTGAACGTCTTGGGCGCGTCGCCTCCATAAGTCGGTGACACTGCTTGTTTTTGGGCCTGTTTAGAAGCCCGATAAGACGCTAAGTGGACCAAAGTGACAAGGTGTTTTTCTGATCCATCTATAAGATGGTGGGTCTGTTCTAGTGGACCTGCTAATAGACCGAAATCGTTGGTAAACCCCCGACATCATTGCATAAGTACATCTTGAATACACAAAAACTAATCTATATTTTTATTTTAAACTTGTTTTACAGGTTATATGTCTACGTAGAATCCAACATTAATTAATAAAAATATCTGTACAACTAAACATTAATCATTTGACCAAACTAATAATTAAACAAAATTAATATTCAGATAGCTATGTCTAATTTAAACCGAAATTAATATATATATATATATATATTTTAAGATAGAATATGACTTTATATATTCTAAAATCAATTCGTTGACAAAAATATCAAAATGAATGAAATATAATTATGTAAGTTGGAAGAAAAGTAAAACATACGAGTTTGTAAAAGTATTTGGTAATTAATTCGATGCATGTTACTAATAATTATAAGTCTGTAAATTGTAATTGCAGAATTGTGCTGAATACAGAATGTGACAAAAAAAATTTAAATTTTTTATATGGAATTACTCAAAATCAAATGGTAACTGTTGAATTGTGTTGAATGTAGAATCTGGCGTAATTCTTTTCTTTTTTAATAATTAGATCAACAAAATCCAATTCATTGTCAAAGTCTGCCCTAGAATTCTATTTACTCTACTTCCGATAATGGGTTGAACCCTTGATGCTATATTTATATACCAAAAAGTAAAAAAAAAAATAGAAATCAAACTTAACTAAATCTGAACCAAAATAAGTGAAATATAACAATATATCTACAATATTATTCATAGTTAATTGTAATTTTCTTATAATTTTTTTTAAAGATATAAAAAGCTAATTGAATGAATCATTATTAATATTTAACATATATATATATATATATATATATATAATTTAAGATTTCTTTTTTCCCACCAAAAAAATATATATATATAATTTAAGAATCTAAACTAATGAATCATATTTAATATTTTTACTAATTAAAATATCAATTAAAGAAGGTAATCGTAATAGTTTTGATACCTAAACTCACTAAATAAGCTTTGAGCATATTTTGCTAAACCTAGAACCGAACTCGAACTTTATCCGAATAAGAAAAACAAATTAAACTGGAATCAACTAAATACACAAAGAAAATTTAGATTTTTGTATTCAAAAAATCGAAATCAAACATAAACCGAATCCAAAATTTTATGTATATTGAAAATATCTAAAATATAATCATATATCTAACATTATTATTTGTATCTAAAATAATGTTTTGAATCAATTATTTATCTTATTAGATGGTATCATTTAAGGAATTGTAGTTTTAACATTAAAAAAAAAAAGAAAAAGAAAGAAAAAATTACAAGGCTGAGTTCTTGCCTCCTTCTACGGTTGACAATAAAAAAAAAAAAAAGAATTGATAAGAAAAAGTTAAGGAAACAATACATAGGTAACTAAGTCACAAGAAATTATAAGAAAAAACAAACGGTAAAAATAAAACAATTAAAAATTTAAAAACAAGAAAGTAAATGTATTTCTCAACAATAATTCCACAAAATCAACTGGTGAAAGCTTAATAGTAGAATTGAAAAATTAGAAAATTCTACAAGATTCCTCGAAATTAGTAGTTACTAGTTACAGCCTAAATTTCGAATTGATGTTTAGAGAAAAAACAAACAAACAAATGATTTAATAAAACACAGTGCCGTTGAGAATCAAATGGCTTTTAGTAGTCAGCATCAATGGTAACGACAAGTTGAGCATAATGAATAAGATTAGATTCATCGTAAAAACCAAGATGAATAGTTACAACTTTATGATTACAATTTTTGTTTTTTGGGTGGCTTAGTGAAGTGTCACGTCAGAGCAACAACTTGTGTTAAGGTCCTTACCAAAAGTTAAAACCAGAGTTTTTTGTGTCCCACTCTTCACTCATCATCTTTATCTTTCTTCTTTTATATATATCAACCAAAAGATCTTAGCTTCACTTGCACGTTCTCTCTCTTTTTCTCTTTCAAAATAATGACGACTTTTGAGGAGGAGATTCAGAAACATCTCTTAGATGACTTGTTGGTTTCTGATAGTTTCATGGGTGATTTTGACTTTGATGCTTCTTTTGAGTCAGGACTTCTGTGTTTAGAACCTCAGTTTCCTAAACAAGAGCCTGATTCTCCAGTTATTGATCCTGATTCTTTTGTCAAAGAGTTTCTCCAAGTGGAAGTTGAATCATCATCATCTTCATCCTCAGAGCTGAATTCACCATCAAGTGAGACTGATCAGAGTGTGAAGCAAACAGAGATATTGAATGAAGAAGAAGAAGCAAGACATTACAGAGGAGTTAGAAGAAGGCCTTGGGGGAAATTTGCAGCAGAGATTAGGGATCCAGCAAAGAAAGGATCAAGGATTTGGCTTGGAACATTTGAGAGTGATATTGATGCTGCAAGAGCTTATGACTGTGCAGCTTTCAAGCTCCGTGGAAGAAAAGCTGTGCTTAACTTTCCTCTAGACGCAGGGAAATATGAAGCTCCAGTGAATTCAGGAAGGAAAAGGAAGAGAAGTGATGTGAAAGAGGAGCTTCAAAGAAGCCAAAGCAATTCATCTTCATCTTCAAATGAGCTGTGATGAATTTTAGTGTTTAAGATTGTGAACAGTTTCCTTAAATCGTATAAATCAATTGTACAGAGGAAAAGAACTGTGTAGTTTAGTGTGGCTTTGCAACAACTGTGTATGAATGCTCTAGTATCTTCAGGTCTAAAAGACCCTTATGTATGGATGTTATTGAGTTTCAGATGATTAAACAACTGAACTAGTTTGTAATCTATGAGTTTAATGGCTTTGTGGAACAATCAAGGTCTCAATCATCAACATAGAAACAACACAGCATTAACTAGTGACTAGTGAGTGTACCAAATGTTCACAAGAGTGAATGAATGCAGCACATGTTTGTCTCATAGGTTAGGTAAAAGTCACCACTCATGGACTATACAAGCTACAGAGACTTGAAAGAGAGATGCACAGCTTGCAAATATGGAAAATAAACAGAGCACAGATCTTTTTGTCTCTAAATATCTACTTTATGAGATACATATCTTTCCAAAGAAAAATTGTAAGGCTAAAATGAGATCTGTATAATTTTCAACAAAACGAGATATCTTGCATATGTCACATTACATCGACAGTGAGCTCATCTGTTTTCAGATTGAAGAGATTTTCTTCAAGAGTTGACTAAGCTGTCAACGCAAAGGCCCACCGCTGTAAGGTAAACTTGTCATACAGTTTCAAATCATAAGAAGAGAAAGCTTCTTTATACATTGAAACTTGAAAGACGAAGACAATAGAGAATTTAGTATTAGTGAGAATTTTATCAATGACTCTACAGAAAAAATACATAAGGAATCTTTAGTCATCAGAGCTGTAGTCGCTGGACTCCTCAGGCAGAGGTGGGACTGTGGCACAACAGAAGGCGTCTTTGTCTTTGAGAAGGAGACAGCTTCCGTCAATGTTCCATTTGAGGTCAGATATGGAGAAGCCTGGGAGGGGATTGCATACACAGAATGCACCCGAGGGAGTCCACATGTAGAGGTGAGAGCTTCCGGTGCATAGCAGGAGACGTGTACAGGTTGGGTCCCATACAGCGGCTCGTATAGGTTCCTTTTGGACCAGGATAGCTGCAACCTCGAGGCAGTGCATGTCCCATATCCACATAGCAGTGGGCATACTGTCATTCCGTGTGCATATGTACTGACTGTCTTTGCTCCAAGCCAGAAGGCCTGAGAACAATTTGAAAGAGGTCAGGAAGTCAAAACCAGTAAGACAATTTTCCACATTCAATTGCTATTTCCAAGATTGAATTTGGTCGTAGAAGGAAGAGCTTACCGACTCCTTGTTTTGGGTTAGGCTTGTCTGCAGGAGGTTTATGGAAAGGGAAAGTTACCGGTAATTCCATGACTTCATACCTGACACTTATATAGCCTTCTGAAGCATCTGAACATGGAACCACCAGAAGAAAACAAAATAACGTTGAAGACTGTATTTTGTAATAACTGTGGACACCAAGATTATTACAGAAAATGTCCCAATCAGAAACGAATAAGTTTGGAATCGTAGTTACCATAGTTGCTTGGCATAAAATTTTCATCCAAGGATAACTCGGACATATCAAGCTGCAAAGGTTCATCAATTTCCTAGAAAAATTAATGACCAATAGGTTAGTTAATAGTTACATACCCGCCTGGGTTGATAATCAGCATTTTTTACGCCTGTTAGAATCTTATCATAAAAAATTGCAAAGAGACTTACCTTGAAGATAGCAGCACAACAGGGTGCACGAACTGTTGATAGGTGTAAGAACTCAGCAAATGTTTTCCAAGTAAGATGATTCAGGACCCGCAACATCTGATCGTAGCTACCAATAGCAAGAAACTGACCACATGGAGACCAGGAAACCGTCTTCACACCGAGTCCACATTCATACGCCTGGTACTTAAATAGACACCTACCATCTGGAGAATAGATTAGAACCTGCCCAAAGGTTACAAATTTTAGAGATATCACCAACAAACCAAACATAACAAGGTAAGAAACCATTCACTTCTCATTATTCAAAAATAGCAGCAAGACCAAAACAATGCACACCTTATAGTCAAGAGGCGAATCCCACACTACAATAGAACTATCATCAGGTGACCACTCAAGATCAGCCAAGTCCAAGGTGTCAACAGCGAAGCTACCCATTATCTCCCATGATTGACAAGACAAAAGGTTAACATAGTCCTTGCAGTCACGCCGTGTACAGATTGCAGCAAACTTCCCATCTTGATTGTATGCAACTCCCTTCGAACCATGCTTTGGCCATTGAACATGAACACACGCTGTGTTCAAAAGAGACCAAACTGTTAACCGCAGCTGAAACTCCGACGTTGTGAGTATGTGCCGGCTATCTGGGCTCCACCTAGCGTATGAAATACCAGCAGGACCTTCATCAATCTTGCAAGTCCAATCTGGTTGTGTCAATGACCAAGCTTGAATCATTGGTTTTTTATAGAGTCCACAAAGAATGTACTCAGAATCAAGTGCCCATTCTATGTAGCTTATTTTATCTAAGCAAGAAAACAATTGCACAACCTGCATTTACATTCATAACATATTCATTAGAGATCAGTCGATAGATGAACAATCAACGACATAATCATCATCTCTCGGGTTCCAATTTCTAGAATTTAGAAAATCATATTAGCAGTACCCAATATAAGCACAAGATCTACTTGCATTACATAATAAAAAGAAGTCGTAAGATCCAAAATATTCTGGTTGAAATTGCAACTCTACCTTCCGATTTTAAAGCTAAATCAAGTTTTTAGGTGAAAATTAACCAAATCAAACTAGTTTTTACCTCAAAAGTAAATGTATCGCGAATCACCAGACGATAATCGTTGGCGACGGCGACGTAACGAGAGTTTGGGGAGAAACAGCAAGGACCTGTTTGCTTGTAAGCCTCAGTAAATTCCATATTTGAGTAGAATATCGAAGATTTTGTCGACTCGAATCCCGGAAGAGATGATTCAATGGCTATGATCTTCGATAAACTAAGCTCCTCGGTTAACAGTGTTAGGACTTGCGAGACTAGGAGAAGCCATGAAGAGAATAATTTCAAAATTGAAATGAAAGAGAGAGATCATGAGGCGTTTGGGGTCGGGTTTCATATCGGGTCGGATGGATTGCATGTATGGGTTTCAGATTATAAATGGGCCGAGGGCCCATTCTTCATCAACTCGTTTGTTTGTGAATGACATTAATACCCTTATTCAAAAAAACCCATGCTGTTCGTCATAATTGGGACAGCACATCCTGCCGTTTTTCATACAAGTGTCGATATCCTTTGTTCACGTTTAACAAATTTCTGTTTAGACAGTGAACTCGGATTTTCCCGGGAAAACAACAAAAAATATCTCATTTGGACAATTCGTAATTTTTCTTTGCAACACAGAAAACTTTGAATAGTCAAATAACAAATGTAGGAACTGTTCAATGTCAACACAAATTAAAATTTAAAATGTAGTTAATAGTTTAAAAACATTAACAAAAGCAACAAAACACTAAACGTCACAATTTCACTATCACTCTTTTGCAATGTCTTCTTGTTCCCTAAGGAGAACAAAAGCTCCAAGATTGTGGCAGATCTCGACTATATCTTGATTCAGATTCTATCTTCTCCTTCCGATCAAAACTCCTTTAAGATCTAAACGCTGGCTTATAAGATCTTCTCCTCCAACTGTTTCACCAAGTCCAAGCATCTCCTTTCTTATAAGCACCAGGAGGAATCCAATATGGTTTTGTCTCTCTAGATGAAACAGATGACACAATCTATTGCTTTGGTTTACAGATCATCCAGCAGATATGATCAAATCCTATCAACCATCAGACTTCTCCTCTGCAAATACGCTTGTGTTTCTAACCGATTCAACAAAAGAGTTGTACCGTTCCTTCTTCTCCTTCAACTAGAGTTCAGCCACTCAGTCTTCTGCAACACGCGATTCACTGGAACTGTCTCAGCTTAAGAGACTGCCTCTCTTATGAAATCAGTCAGGAGCTAATAAAAGATTCTTCCACTCCCTGATCTTGCAGCCGCTTTTCTAAAGATTGATCAGAACCATAACAGATCAGTGATGCTCAGCGAATGAGTTTTACAGATTCTAAAGAACTTTCCAGTTCATCAAGTATCTTGCTAACGTCTAACAGTAGTTTACTTCCACCCGAGGAAACCAAACAATCGAATGATATCTCTGTAAAATCCATTCATATCAAAAAGTTTTTAATCTAAAGATGAATTCATCCATTCTTCTAACATTTCCCAATCTCCTCGAGTTTCCGCAAGACTTGTTTAATGTTCGGCCTAAGAGAAGGCGAAGGAGAACAACAAGACATTGCAAGCTGAAAATACTTAAGTAAACATTCTTCACTCAGCTTTTCATCGCTCCTAAGAATATCAGAACGGTATAAATCAGACAACCTATGATCAAGAACAGCACTTCTCATGAAATCAGGAAGATAGAACTCATCATCGCCTGTCGGATTCTTGTTTATTGGTTCTTTACCAGAGACTAACTCAAGCATAATAACACCGAGACTATACACATCACTCTCTTTGCTCACTTCCTTCATTTTTATCAACTCAGGTGCTTTATATCCTTCAGCTGCAGAAACATCAAGTATATCTTGTCCTGCCGTTAGGTTTAAGAGTAAATGCAAACCGAAATCTGAGACTCTAGGTTCGAAACTTGGATTCAGAAGAACATTCTTGGATTTCAGATTGCCATGGACAATTGGTTTCTGCATTCCTGTGTGGAGATGATCAAGAGCTTTGGATATTCCGATTGTAATGCTCAAAATGTTTATCCATTTCCTTGATTCATCTTCTCCACCTGCAAAGGGTAAAACGATATAACTTACTGAGATTAATGTTTTATTAAGACTTTTTTGATTGTATTGAATGTTCTAAGTGAACTAATGAAGTGGAAAGTGACAGAAAATGAACAAAAAAATAGTACCGACAGATCACAATAATATATATATTTCTTCAAAGTAGATAGATATTATATTTAAAATGATGAATTAATTGATCCAGCTAATGTTTTTAATTCCAGGTGTGTGTGACTTTTTTTTTGAATACTACTATGAATTGATTAACAAAACATTTATTTTCTTTGATATTGCCAATATTTATTCTATGAAAATATGTATGTATATAATTCTAAATCCTATATATGGAGTAAGTTCTTTCTACAGGTTTTTAAACATTTTCCCGGGAAATTAGAATCTTAGAGATTCTGTTTGTTTTTCCGGGAAAATCGAAAGAACAAGTGACCATAAGATTCCTTGAGGTAAAAGAGAAACAAAGAAAAAAAAAGGGTTTATAATTCTTTTCTTTCTGTCGGGGAAAAGAAAAAAGCTTAATTCTTTTTTCTACTTTTTTTCTCGAGAAAATAGTAAAAAAAGAAAAGAAAAAACAGAGACTTACTTCTAATGAATTCGGAGAGATTCCCGTAAGAGAAGAAAGGATGAACCATAAGCTTCTCTCCTCTGTTTCCACCATAGAAACCTAACAGAGGAACCAAATTCTCATGTCGAATGATTCCAAGCATCTCAATGAGTCCATTAAACTCCTTAGAATCCAATCTCACTATACAAGCAGGTCGAAGAAATCTAAGAACCCTAGTTTTGCCACTTCGTTGCAAAGACGCTTTATATAAAGTGCCATAGCTTGATTTTCCAATGACTTCACCAGGAGCATCGAGAATATCACAGATCGTGAGATCTTCACCGTTATGAAACGTTAAGAGTTCTTCTGATTCAGAGGAGAATCCATGTTTGTTATGGTCGAGTGATTCGACGTCGTGTTGATCTGATTCAGTGAATGATGAATTTTTTCTTCTGCAGAAGATGTAGAAGATGATTACAATGAAGAATGCTGATAAAGATAATGCTAGAAACAATGTTAAAAGATGGGTTTGATTCATTTCATGGAAATGAGTGAGAGATTTTGAAGGAAAATGGATACTGTGTTAATGTAATTGTGAGAATTTGGAGGAGAAAAAAGATGTGAAAGGAAATGGAAACTGTGGAATTTAATGTTGAGAGAGAGAAAGAGAAAGATTGATGGAGATGGGAGATGAAGTTGATATATAAGTCCAGAGGACAGATCTCGAATATCTTTTTTCCTTCTTTGTATCAATGTTGACTTTTTGGTATATTTACCTTACAGATACATATATACAAATTTTGATTTCCTTCTTAATTATGGTTTTGATGAAAAAGATAGAATCTAGAGTAGCACGTTAGTTTATTTCTTTCAAGACAAACAAAAATAATACAACAACTCGATAACTTGACGACAATGGTAATTAATTGTAATGATCTCAAGAACAATTGAAGAGGAAGCGTTGAAAGTGGTGAATTTGTGAATGCCAATTAAATGTTGGGTTTGACTAGTGATGGTGGTTGATGTGCGTGGGGTACATCTTTATTGGAAGTTGAGATTTCTTTACGTATATTTGATTTTGGGATTAGACTATCTCCAACTATAAAAACCTATATGGTTTTTTAATTATGTTTGTGAAAGTTAAGAACAATCTCATTAGAGGTTCTTAAAAAAAAAATTGCTATGGAGTATGCAGACAACAAAAGTTGAAACATATGTTTTGTGTAAAGTATTGGAACTAATACATTTGCAGACAACATTCATGCATAAACCAATATATTTGCAGACAACATTCATGTATAAACCATAACGGCATAAACATTTATAGACAACATTGTTGAATTGCAACAACATGCTCGATTGTCTTTGCATCTTTCTGACCACCATCTTCACAGAGAATCACTAAAGAACTCCATATATCGATCAATGATTGATAGAAATCACCTCAACAGTTTCTATCGACTCCATATATCGATCTAGCAGTCGATATAATTGTTGCTCATTCACGTTTCATTCCTATTAACATTATATATCGATCAAATGATCGAAAGAATTCACCTCAATAGCTTCTATCAACTCCATATATGGATCTAAAGGTCGATAAAATTCTCATAAAGTTTTCAATTACCTTGCTAGACTAAAATCAATCAAACATATGGAATGTGAATCAAGATTGATCTATTCTCAAGTGTTCAGTATTAACAAATCTAAGAATAAACATGTAACTCGATGGAACCCAAATGCTTCGTGCATCTTCTATCAATCTGATTTGAAGAGTTAAATCTCGAAATAGGAAGATTTTTTTGTAAGAATGACCATCTATTGTGATGAATGATGATAGAGTAGCTTGATTGGAACTCTAATATGGAGGTTTAGTGTTAAGATTGAAACCATCGACCAAATGAACGATGAAAAAGGTCGATGGACTTTTTTTGTTCAGAGAAAATATTACGTCCAATAATTGACTGACACGTATGGGTCTCTTAACATTTGTTAAGTCTCTAAAATAAGAAACAGCTCTAAATATATAACCTATTTTTGATTTAATTAAAATCTATTAATTTTTAAGAACCTTTACAAGAAACATCGTTGGAACTCCTCTTAAAACGATTGAATAGAATGTCATTTGAAACCGGATAGTAATCAATAAATAAGTTTTTGTAGTGCGCAGTTAAATTCACATTAAAAATTTCAAATGTCCGTTTCAGTCGCTATTTTTGAAAATTTGTTTTAGTCACTAATTTCAAATAGAATTGTGATGTATAACAAATTCGTAATATAAGCAACCGGCAATGCAAGCCACTTGTTTATTACTACCAATCAAACTTTTTATTCTTTTCTTCTCATTGTGAATTTTGCCAAGTAATATTTTTCCAAAAAATTAAAATATAATTAATTTTATAAAACCGTATTATTTCATTAATTCAGTAATGTTTGCGTAAAGCCTAGAAAAGCCATGTAGTTAGGTAAATCAGTATGATTGTGTTTAGAACAAAAGATAAGAGATTTGAAGAGAGTCTACATCAAAGATTAAACTTTTGTTAGCTGTAAGCTTGTCTCTAATAAATTCCTTTATTACATGTTTGACACACATATCATTAACTTCACGTTACTTACTCACTAATTTTGTAGGTCCCATTACTCCACGTCATCATCGTCATGGTCCAACAAATTGGCCACGTCATAAACTCAAATAGTCACCATCAAAAGTCTACTCTGTTTTTACAGGATTGGCTGGCTTTTTATAAGTTTGTCTTTAATCTGTTTCATGTGTAAGTTGTAACCACCGCACATGAGCCCACTTGTTTCAAATGGTCTCATATGGTTTGGTAAATTAATATGGTTTTTTTTTTGGGCTGAAAATTAATATGGTTTAAGAAGATGAAACATATGGGATTTCTTTGCTCATTACATGTTGATCAAGACTTATTTAGTGAAACCATATACTGATTTATTATTTTGTATTTTTAATTCATATCAAATATAAAAACCAACACCAATACTGCTAAAATAATGAATGTCATTTATTATTAATTCAAACTCAAGACGTTGGTCGGCGGTTTCATCTTATGGTCCCAATGTGAGAAATAGTAATCCGAAAAGAAAATATATGTTATTTGTACAGAACAACAAAATTGATGATGTAGATAATAAGGAAGAAATTTCAAGCCAATTACTGTATGATACAATGAATTATATAGGTCAATAAGTCAACATATATATATATTTTACAGGTATATATAAATTAATTTTCAAATTACTTACAATAAGTCAGGATGGCCGAGTGGTCTAAGGCGCCAGACTCAAGTTCTGGTCTTCGAAAGAGGGCGTGGGTTCAAATCCCACTTCTGACAATTTTTTTAAATTTTAAATTAATTTCGGTTCTGGACAACCGATTCTGGTTCGACCCAATTTAATTGAACCGGTTTCACTAACGAAGCCGCAATCAAGCCCGATTGATTTCTGGATCTTCGTCTCCAACTAGGTATGCAATTCTCTTCCCCGTCTGCTGTTTATTGGTTCAATATAGCTTAATATTTTGATCCGTCAATAGTAAAGGCATGTTCGTTTCAGATCAAAGTTTATTGGAGTCCTGCTGTTAAATTGTCGTTGACTCAGCAAGCGACTGGGTTTTAACACCTCAAAAATGGCCAGCAATGTGGAAAACGTTAATCTCTCGCGCACGTTCAAGTATTTACTAGGTTCGTCTTT
The DNA here is from genome assembly GCA_900406405.1 of Lepidium africanum. Classification (NCBI taxonomy): domain Eukaryota; kingdom Viridiplantae; phylum Streptophyta; class Magnoliopsida; order Brassicales; family Brassicaceae; genus Lepidium; species Lepidium africanum. The sequence goes on from OVAX01000456.1 coordinate 32,508, forward strand.
TGATTCTGTGTTTTCTTTTTCCTTCTTTGCGTTTGCTTCTGACTGGGTTCTTTTTTATTGGATTCTGGAATTAGCTACCCAGTTTCTATCCCGAGGCATCCCATTTGTGTTCAATTCCTGGATCGTGAGGCATCTCACTGAACAAGACTATGCGGTAATGAATCGTTGTTTACTAGCTTCTTTGAGATTCTAGTCAAATCAAAATGTGTGTGCTTTAATTAGATGGCAAAGATTGTTTTGGTTGTTGATTTATGCAGTTCTTTATGCATAGATGGGTTTTGATTCCTCTTGCCAAGTAGCAAAACTGTGAAGTTGGGTTTCAGGAATATAAGATGTGTTTGTAATTGCTAAAGTATCCTTGGTGTGGTAAATCACGCTTTGGAAACAATCGTGAAGTCATGTCTTATAAGATTCAGCTATGCTTTAGTTTACTGGACCTTTACTTGAGTACCTACGCGGATGATGTTATATTCTTTCAGAAATTCAATACTTTTTATATTTTAAGCTTAATCTATCTTTTCTTCATTGCAATGCAGCTGTACGCTGTTCAGTTCCATCTTTTTGTTACTTGTGTCTTGTTTCTCAGCCGGGAGGGATTCCGGCGCGCTTGCTTGCGGGCTGACATCAACTGGTATGCATAAAGCAGTTTGCGCTGATCTTGTTCACATACTTGGCTCATGACTAAATTTTGGTCAGTGATATTCTGTAATTTCGTGCTGCAGTGATGGTCAGAGAGATGTGACTAAGCTATTGAAAGTAGCATGGGTGACATTTCCACTTGGAATAGCCATCACTATTGCAGCATGCATTTTTGTGTTCTGGTGGCAGAACCTTAGTTACTCCGACACATATGCACAGGCTATCTTGATTAACGGTACATTGTTGTTGTACTCTGTTCCTCTTTCTTTCTTCTTTTGCTTACAGCCTTAGAATTTGAAAGTTTTGATTTCCCAATCATTTAATTGTGGCGGTAATTATTGCATTTTCCATTGTTGTTTTTTTTCACCTCACTACAACTTCCTTTCTCTCTAAGTTCTCCGTAAATACCTCTCATAATTTCCTTATAATAAAGTTAGTAGTCCAAGTTTAGATTTTGATACATATATATCAATATGATTATTCAGTTTTTATTTTTATTTTTTCAACTTAAGGACTAACTTACTTAAGGTGGCAGGATTTGCATGTGTACTGGAACTAATGGCGGAGCCTTTGTATATCCTCTCTCAGACATTGGTGAGTCTAAAGTTGCGACTTGTTGTGGAGACCGTTGCTACATTTGCACGCTGCGTAACTCTGTGCTCTCTCATTGTCAAGCAAACCAACATGGTACAGCTCTTGTACCATTCCATTTGTTTTGGGCAAAAGAAAGCGAGTAGGATAGAACCTAAACTTGGTTGTTTTCAACATGTTCAGGAAAAAGGGATAATCTTCGCACTGTCTCAAGTTGCATATGGAGGTTCATTGTTTCTTGGGTATTGGGCTTATTTTCTCTTTTTTAGTGTTTACAGAAGTACGGATCTCTTTCCTTTCAGGTATGAGTTCTCTATCATTTGAGCATTATTAACTCTTTATATCATCTAATTAAATTATTTATTTCCAATAATCTTCAACAATTTTTGAGTTGTCACAGACCTGGGAAATTCATGGATTTCAATAAGGAGCTCTCGAACATGTGTATGCTATTTACCTTTCAGTCCTTTCGGAAGTTGATCCTTCAAGAAGGTGAAAAGTTGGTCCTCGTATGGTTAGATACACCTTATAACCAGGCTGTATATGGGATCGTCGACAAATTAGGCAAGTTTTGTAGGTGACATAATGCAAACTATAGACCACCAGGAAGTATATAGACCACCATAATGCAACCTGGCAAGTTTTGTATATGGGATCGTCGACAAAGGTTGCTTATAATTGTTACTTATTTCTATCTCCAGGAAGTTTGGTTGTTCGTATGGTGTTTCTTCCCTTTGAAGAAAGTTCATACACTACATTTGCCAGGTTCGCATCAGGTTCATTTCCCTCCTAAGTTTAATGTTATTAGTATGTATTTTGATGTGTCATCATATTAGTTCAGACATTTATCTCCCAAGTTTCTTACTGTGCATAACTTTATATGGTTTCTATTTCTCCATCTCTCACTTTTGGCAGGTGATAAGCAAAAGAAAAAGAAACTAGGAATTTGCTTGACGGAGGCCTTGAAGCTTGTGATATTGATAGGTACATTCTTATCTATTGCAGAGTCTCTAGAACTGGCACTACATATCCCCAATCGTTTTTGTTCCTCAGTGTAAATAAGAATTTTTTACTCTTATCTTTGGTGATTTTCTGAATATTTGAACTTCGTGGGAATTTCTAGGTCTGATATTTATGGCATTTGGCCCGAGTTATTCGTACTCTCTCATCAGATTGTTATATGGTGAAAAATGGAGCGATGGAGAAGCTTCCTTGGCTCTACAATTTTATTGTTTCTACATCATCGTCCTGGCCATGAACGGTTAGTAATCACATCAAGCTTCTTGTATTTGCGGTTATGTTTTTGTCAAGCTTCTTGTATTTGCGTTAATTGCAAATTTCAGTGTTGTTACTTTGTAAATACTATATTTTCAGGAACCTCCGAAGCATTTTTACATGCAGTAGGCACAGAGTATGATCTGAAACGCTCAAACGACATGCTGCTTGTATTTTCATTGATTTCCATCACATCAAATATTCTGTTGATAAAATTTGCCGGAGCATTAGGTTTAATAATGGCGAATTCCTTGAGTATCCTTCACCCATGTATATAGATACTTTAACTAGAATTAGCTTCTGTTTATTTCTTGTTGTCTCCTTGACTTTTATGTGCAATGAAAAAGATATGATTCTAAGGATCATGTATTCAGGACAATTCATCCAAGGTTACTTCCAGGTATGCTTAATTAAACTACAACTAGAATCAGCAATTTTTTGAGAAAGTTGTTATTAGACTACAATTGTTGTGTGCAGGGGACCTCTTCATTCTCGTTCCGAAAATGCTTTCCACTAGATTGGCAAATTTTAATCCTTTCAGGCATAGTAACCTTCATCTCAGAGAAAACGTTTCTCAATCGTAAGAACTTCTGGGCAACATTTCCGCTCCATTTCGCAATTGGTTTCCTCTGCTTCTGTATCTCAGCCTTTGTCATGTGAGTACTCTCCTGTGTGACAATCACAATGTTCACTTTAGAAAACCTACACTTTCTGAATTCTTGTGTGTATTTTTCGTCCTCTGGTAGATACCGGCGTGAGAGAGTTTTCATCAATAGAATCATACGTTTCAGGGATTATAAACATGAAGACTGAAGAAACCTGTGTATGCCCTGGATTAAAGTACTCTTTAGGATCTATTTATGAAATTGCTTACAAGAATTATAACACTGAAAAAGAGAGAAATTGAAACTATTGTACACTCGAACCGGTTTTATCCATTTTCTTGGAAGTTTCTCTTTTGTCAATATCTAATGATTATCGTAAAAGATCTAGTGGCTTTAAAATTTGGATGAAAAAGTGATAGTGACAGGTTTTAATTTTCCTCATTACCGTGCAATTGAGACCGTTTGTACATCACTTCAAAAAAATCCAAACAGTTTCAAAACGAAAGCTAACGAAAAGAGACCGAATCTTTCGTCTATAGAGACAACAACAACAACAACAACAACAAAAAAAAACTAACCAAAATCCCCAAAAATACAGTTTTTGCAAACCTTCAGAACTTTCCATTTTTATTGCAGAAATCCGTTAAAGCTTCTTCTCCGAGAAAACACTTCGATAACGAACGGTGGAGAATTCGAAAGGGTGAAGTATGTCGTATATGGGGAAGAAGGAGAGTAGTCCAGTTTCGCCATTAAAGAGGCGACGAGCAAGTTGGTCGGAACTTTGGGTTAACCATCATCATCTATTGTCTTCTCCGCCGCTTGATTTAGCCGCTAAGTTTCAATCATTGACCCTTTCAACTACCAAATCCAAAACCCTACTTCCTGATTATACTCTTCTTTTACCTGACCTCATTCTCCTCAAAATCATCGAGAAAGTCCCTATATCACACCGGAAGAATCTCTCTTTGGTTTGCAAGAGATGGTCTAAACTCTATGGTCGTCTTGTTCGGTTTCTTAAGGTATCGGATTGGGGATTTCTCGCGTCTGGTCGGCTAATTTCGAGGTTTCCCAATCTCGATACGGTTGATTTGGTCGGTGGGTGTTTAATTTCACCGCCAAATTCAGGTATTTTAGTTAATCACAGGATAGTTTCGTTTAATGTTGGTGTAGGGACTTACCAGAGTTGGAGTTTCTTTGAAGAGAATTTGTTGTCTGTTGAAATGGTTGATAGAGGGCTAAAAGCTCTGGCTGGTGGTTGCTTAAATCTCCGGAAACTTGTAGTGACCAATGCTAGTGAAGTAGGATTGTTAGATGTAGCTGAACAGTGTTCGAGATTGCAAGAACTTGAATTGCACAAGTGTTCAGATAGTGTTTTACTTGGAATTGGTGCGTTTGAGAATCTGCAGATCTTGAGATTGGTTGGGAATGTTGATGGTTTGTATAACTCTTCAGTTACGGATATTGGTTTGATGATTTTGGCTCAAGGGTGTAAGAGACTGGTGAAGCTTGAGCTTGTTGGATGCGATGGAGGATTTGATGGGATTAAAGAGATAGGCCAATGTTGTCAAATGCTCGAGGAACTCACTGTTTGTGATCATAAGATGGAGTCTGGTTGGTCTGGAGGACTTCAATATTGCGAGAATCTAAAGACGCTGAAACTTGTCTCTTGTAAAAAGATCGATACTGAACCTGCTGGTTCAGATGAGTTCTTGAGTTGTTGTTGTCCTGCTCTCGAGCGATTGCAATTGGAGAAGTGTCAGTTGAGAGATAAGAATACCATAAAGACTTTGTTTAAGATGTGTGAAGCAGCTAAAGAGATAGTTTTCCAAGATTGTTGGGGATTAGATAATGATATTTTCACCCTGGCAGTGGCCTTCAGGTACTAAAAAAAACTTAAATGTTCCCTTTCTGTGCTCTTGAGGTTGTATAATGGTGAACATATTAACTGGACTGCATTCAGGTTTTGTCAGACGATATGAATCTCGTAAACAATGATCTATTAGAGCCTTTAGCCAATTTCGTTGCTGCTAGAAGTAGTAGATCTTGTCACTAGCTTATTATGTGAATCCATTTCTGCCAATTTAATCGTTTGTTGGGGTTTGCAGGAGAGGGAAACTTCTGTATCTAGAAGGATGCTCATTGCTAACAACATCAGGTCTAGAATCTGTGATTCTACATTGGCATGAGCTCGAACATCTGAAAGTGGTTTCATGCAAAAACATAAAAGATTCAGAAGTATCTCCGTCGCTATCAGCACTGTTCTCAACCTTAGCAGAGTTACAGTGGAGACCAGACACTAGATTACATCTATCTTCGAGTCTTACAGGGACTGGAATTGGGGAAAAAGGAGGAAAATTTTTCAAGAATTCATGAAAGTTTATTACCTAACTCTCTCTGCCACACGCTTTTTGAAAGTTTCTTAGGTTATCTTTCTTTTCATTGAACAATGTAGCAAAGCAATTGTTGTAATTCTGCTTTTTATCCATTCTCAGTTTATAATTAGAGATCCATAGCCACAGATCACAATTTCACTTCACTTTGCCTTTGAAAATAGATTTACCTATTTCTTTCTTTACTTCAGACAAAAAGAAAAAAAAACGAAAAAAAAATGGAGATGCGGGGTATCGATCCCCGTACCTCTCGCATGCTAAGCGAGCGCTCTACCATCTGAGCTACATCCCCATTTGGTAGTTGGGCTATCAATAACAATAGATAACGGAATGTTATAATCTCTTTCCAGGCTCTTGTTCGACCTCTACTACTGCGACCTTAGATCTGAACTAAAGATATACCGACCATAGAATATATTTGTGTGTTATTTTCTAAATGTTAATCGTATATTGGACACCAAAAGAGAGATTTATTCAATCAACTATTTCAATTGATGTAAGTTATATCATATAACAAGAAGAAAATATTGATAGTCAATGTTCAATCCATTACAGATATAGTTTGTGACAAGCCCCTTCAACAGCTATATATATAAAAGTAGGGATCTAGAAATTATATTTATTTGTGTCAAACGTATACATGATTATAATATGAGGGGTAATATTTTGAGGTCCACAAATTTTTTTACTTAGTTTTGTAGAAGTATGTACTCTCAATCTAGATCCGCCACTGTATATATAAAATATGTGTAAATTGGTTTTAAGAAAAAGTATACATGTGAGGTTCACTTATTTACAGTATTGCCTAATTAGGCCAATAAACAATATAAAAGTGTTACAACTTGAATTAGGTTTTATTGAAGTGGTTTAGGTTTCATGGAGTCGACATACGTACATATATCTTTCTATTTTCGTTTTACACCAAGATACTCACATGGGCCGGCTTCGTTCCATTCTATCTTGTTCTCATTTTGGTCATAATATTGTGTAACATTTAATTGTAATATCAATAATACTAATATGGAATTTTCAATTGTTTTCTTTATATTTTGTTTACTATGTTGCAACGTGTGCATGTGAATATACCAGACAAAACGTTGTTCCATGAATTTCTAATGTGTATTTCTTCAAAACAAACATTTTTTTTTATCTTTTCTTATGGATAAAATATAATTCATAATCAAACACTTTCTCAAATTCTTAACAAATCTCGTGGAACAAACATAACTATATCGGAAATTGAGATTGGATAAAAAAGAGAAAAAATGTCATTCAATATACTTGATCAAATATATTTCCATGTATTAGCGAAATATCTTACATTTTAAATAAGGGTACAATATATAACTTTGTGTCTTCTTTCGTTGTTAATTAAAACATCCTTATATAAGGCTGATCAGTTTTTTTTTCTTCCATCCATTGCCGGAAAGTACGGTCAGATTTTATTCTTCTTTTCCCTGTGAATTCTAATAAATACACTAAAAAATTGGTTAATCTCTTAAATGACTCTAATAACCACTTAGATATCGCCACGTGATTTAAAGACCCATAATTACCCAACAAGGTCAACTATGGTTTCATTGCTAATTACGTAGTTAGCTTTCATCACAACACGTGTCTAATTATCATTGGCACATAGCTGGCATCTAAATTTTTGTATGTGAATTAAAATCGGCATGACGTTATAGATGTGGACAAGTTGACTATAGCAATGACTGGAAAGTCTTTGGGATAGATCGAGAACAGCCAGACACGTGGTTTTGTCTTATTAGATTATTTTCCTTAAATAGAAATATTAGTTGCTTTCATACCAACCTAATTTACAACATTTTCTATAAATAGAATTTTAATTCATTAGACGACCAAATCTTATTGAATCCCTTCTTCGCTCACCCCCACGACTTATCTTTATTTTATTCATTACATGATTGTCCTCTAATCCTTTCTTCTTCTTCTTTAAAATTAGAAGAAAATTTAATAAAAGAGCTTTTCTATAAAATCATAGGGAATATCACTTATTTAGAAAAAAGGATGTCTATTACGATAGGTACTTACTTTATCAAGGTAAATTATTTATAGTAAATTTAATTTGGAACTTAATCCTAAACGTATTCTTATTTTTTTTCCTTTTTACTATGTCTAGATAGATAAGTTGAATAAATATTATCATTTTCACCGAAACTGCAGACTCATTTGTCACTTTAATATCTAATTAATTAAATAAAGATATTCTTTCTTTTAGTTTGAGAGAATATACTCATGTGACTAACAATAGTTACATAAATTACTTTTAAGAAAATAACTAGTATATTTTTGTTAACTACATAAGTCAAAATTGTTGGGAAAATATTTTTAATCAAGTGATTAAATGTCTATATTTATTTTGTTAACCTCATGTAATATTGGATTTTACGTATGAATTGAATATTGTTAATTGAAAAAAAAAATTTATAAGTTAAAATAGTTATTTGGATTGTGAAGTGACTATAAAATCTCAACTTGGACGAGAAATTATTTTATTATATGATTATTATATTCGAATGACACATAAGGAAACGAAAATAAAGAATCAATAAGAGTAACGGCTGAAACACCATTTATCAAACATATTCATGCCTTCCTAACACTATTTTTGGGAAAAGAAAATTGTATTTAAAACTAATTAATATTATAAGTTGACAACAAAACTAATTAATATTATTAATTGATAAAATTTTGTTGAGTCATCAGAATTTTAACATTTAATTACATGCACGGCCCTTTCTGTCAAAGTTTTATAATAATCCGAATAAATGAATTAATTTTTATTTGTCAACCTATAAAACGGTTATAATAATTAGTCACCTAAAATCATATTTCTTCATGATTATATTTTGTTCACTGCCAATATTCATTGTATTTTCATTATAAGTTTATAACATTAATATGAAATAACTATTCACCGCTTTAGATTCAAAGAATCAAATAAATTCAAGACTATGTCTATTAATTTCGAATATAGTTTTATTAATTTCTTTTTAAAATACATTTATATACAAAAATAAATAAACAATAGAAAAAGCTTTCTTTCTTTTGTAAAAAGGAAAGTGCAAAACAACCTAGCCAAGTTGCGTTACACACTACGTATCTTTCTCCCCTCACAAAATAAAGACAATATCTTCAAAAATAAAATAAAATAAAAAAGAAGAATAGATATTTATTTTGATTTATATAAAAATAAAAAATCGATCGTTTTCATCAAAAAATTCCACTTTTCAGGTTCCATTTTAGTTCCTCCCCATCTCCTTAACCTATCTCCCTAACTTGTCTTTCCACCTTTACTATCTCTCTCTCTACATATATCTATATATATTCTCTGAACCCATCTCTTAATATCCATTATCAAATCTTTCTTCAACTTTTAAAAGAACTATTTAAGAAACGATCAAATAAAGGTTTGATTTTAGTTTTTGGGAATCAAGTATTTGCGTTTCTTTTAGGGTTTAACGTTTAAAAAAAGATGGAAACTTTTGGTGGGTTTCACAAAGAAGATGATGAGCAGATGTATTTGCCTCCTGGTTTTAGGTTTCATCCAACAGATGAAGAACTCATAACTCAATATCTACATAAAAAGGTTCTAGACATCAGTTTCTCAGCTAAAGCTATTGGTGAAGTGGATTTGAACAAAGCTGAGCCATGGGAGTTACCTTGTAAGTTTAAACAAAACATGATTTTATAACACATCTTCTGTCTGAATTCAATAACTTTAATGTGTTTTTGGCTTTGTTTTTTTGTGTTTTGTTTGTGTAACAGATAAAGCAAAAATGGGTGAGAAAGAATGGTATTTTTTCTGTGTGAGGGATAGAAAGTATCCAACCGGTTTAAGGACTAACCGAGCCACTCAAGCCGGTTATTGGAAGGCAACCGGGAAAGATAAAGAGATTTTCCGAGGTAAATCACTTGTTGGTATGAAGAAAACTCTTGTTTTCTATAGAGGAAGAGCTCCAAAAGGTCAGAAAACAAATTGGGTGATGCATGAATATAGACTTGATGGAAAACTCTCTGCTCATAACTTGCCAAAAACTGCTAAGGTAAGCTTTGCTCTGTTTCTTACTTTTTTTTTTCGGTTTGGTTTGTTTTTTCATTATTTTAATAGTTAGTTGGGATTTGTTTTGGTTCCATTTGGCAGAATGAATGGGTGATTTGCAGGGTATTTCATAAAACTGCTGGTGGCAAGAAGATCCCAATTTCTACATTAATCCGAATCGGTTCGTATGGAACCGGTTCTGATTTACCACCTTTAACCGATTCATCATACAATGACCGAACCAAAACTGAACCGAGTTACATGCCCTGCTTCTCCAACCAAACTGAAACCAGAGGAAAATTACTCAATTGTTTCAACAACTCTGCTCTTAGCTCAATCCAACCTGATTATCTCCATATGATTCCACTCTATCAACCTCAATCTCTCAACATTTCTGAGACTTTACAGTGTCCCAATCCAATTCTTACACAAGAACAATCAAATTTACAAGCTATGATTGAGAATAACAGACAACAGAGCTTCAAAACGTTGAACATTTCACAGGAAACAGGAGTTCCAAATACAGATAATTCATCGGTTTATGAATTTGGGAGGAAACGTTTTGATCATCAAGAAGTTCCATCTTCCTCTACTGGTCCAGTTAATCATGAACCTTTCTGGAATTACTGAAGATTCAGAACCTTAAGAAGTCCATTAATTTAGGTACCATTATTATGAAATCTTTGTAAAGTTTTATACTTTTAGTGTGGTGTGATTAAGTTTGTATAGTACATTGTTATATACTTATATCACTACTTCCACTCATAGTCTTTCATATTATTTATTATATCCAAGGGAAAGTTAATATTCGATGAGAGAATACAAAGTCAAGAAACTAAATTCCTAATTTTTTTTTTTACTTTTTTTTCATGTATTTTGAAATCTTATTGTGGACAATTTACCTTAATTAATCACAAAAAAGTAGGAAAAATTCAATTTTTACATAGTCATTTTAAACTTTCTATTTATTTTGATTTATATCGTAAACTTCTACTTACATTAACTCATTAAGCTATTAACACCAAATTTCATTATCAGGTTGTGTAATTTCTGTTGAATCGTTTAACAACGAGTCTAATTTGGTTTAATCAATGAACTTCTTTTTGATCGACAGTCAACATAAATAAAATGTTTAAAATAGTTACGTAAAAATTAAATATTTTTCTTCTTTTTTTTTTTTGTAATGTAAGGGTTAAAAAACATTTTCCCTCTTAATCAATCCATAACAAATTTGTGTTTTATATAAGAAAAATAATGTATAAAACTAAACAAATTATATAGCTACAATTATGTCAAGTTCCTCTCTGTCTGAATCTGATAATTTAGTTAATGATTCTAGTATCATGGATTTGACTTCTTCCTACTACACTTGGTAAATTGTAAAAAGATTTTAGATTATGTATCGATCATGTCGATTTATATTGTCGACAAAAGATAAAATAATTACAAATATAAGGCTCATACATAAATAAGAAGACAACTTTTATGAATTACTTTTTTTCCGTCGTTTTTACGAATTATTTAGGCATGATAAACCATGATAAAATTACTATATATATATATATATTTTTTTTTTGTAACTCAGGAGTTCCTAAATTTTATGGAGAGGGGTCTGGACTAATCTTATGGGGGTGGTACAGCCCACAGATAGATCATCATCTCCGGGTATTCATATGAGCCGAAAGTATGGGCTCATATCTGTGTAAAAGTAACAAAGAAATTATGACTTAGTTTCGCATAGTAGAAGAATCGAACTTACAAACTCTTTAAAATCCCAGACCCGTTCCCTACCACTTAACCACAAGGTCCTTGTCAGGTAAAATTACTATATTAAAGAACAAAAATTAAAAAAATTTAACACCATAAAATGTGAGCAATACTTTGCTTTGATAGTTAAATAATATAAGTTATTTCGTTCCTTTTTGACCCCTCTTTCATTTTTTCCCATGAAGAATCTTATTCCGTTATAAAGTTGTTAGGATGATGTATGAATTGTACATAAATTATATAATAAACATTCGTATTATATTTTGTGCACTTTTTTGTTTGTTAATACTTCATATGTTTATCAAAGTGTATAAAGTTTATCTACGAATATCTTGCATTTAATCGGTAATATATAATCCGGTATATCAAGCAAAATTACTAGAATATAGTATAAAATATACGATGTGAGGTGATCTTTGTCTATAACAGGTTATAAGTTTACTAAATACATGCACTATTTACATCCAAGAATCAAGTCTTATAGGAATTTGACAAATATGTTACTAGTTGTCATCCAGAATTAGAAAAAAAAAAAATATATATATATATATATATAAAATATACGATAAATGATATGATTGAAAAGTTCAGCCATCTTCAAGGACTTGTGCAAACTATATTTTATCCAATAAAAAAATACTACAAACAGTAGTTTTGGTTGTGGAAGTAATTACTTATGCTTATATCCAAAAACAGTTATGACACGTTTTAAGAATTCATATATTACATATGAAAATATCAATTTGAGTTTCCATACAACATCTTTAACTATTTTTTACCCAATCTGAATTATTTATTTTGCAATGATCTCCATCTTTCTTTTACTAATATCTCTGAAAAATAAGATTAAAAAACTAGTGTAAGTTATAAGGTTGGTCTTGCTTTCCACATATAGTGTCAGGTATGTATGGGAATTGGGAAGTCGAGGCGTCAAGGAAACCTCTTAGCTTTTCATACTGAGTTTGAAGTTTTACTTTGGTCGATAATAAATATGATAGAATTGTGGTTTTTGGAAGTAGAATTTGTCACATACTGCTTAGAGTTTGTTCAAATGATCTAAGACTTAGGAGGTTGGTAAACTATTATACCGTACCTGAAAAAGTTCAAGCGTTTGATGACTCTTTTCTCATGTTTTACAATTCATTGTATTCCTTGACTTCTAAATTATAGAGTCAGACACTCGTATCCTAAATATACAAGAGAGACAATCTCATAATCATTACTTTGTAAACTTTTATCCATTAGAATGGATCATTAATATTAATATGATGGTTGAATAAAAACTAGTGTTAATCTGATTTCATAAATAATTTTAACATTTCCACAATAAGTTTTTATAGATAATCATCAGTCAATTGTGATTATATTTAATTAGACGTAAAACATTGAAGTTTTGGATAATACCAAAACAAAAGTTGATTCAACTTCAATTACCATTTAGAATAAGATTCGTAAATCCTGAAATTACTGGAATTAATTTGTACTATATTGCTAATTTGGGATTAGTATAAATTTTAGATGAATTAGAAATCTCACCTCAGTTAATTACGGATTTCACATGGATACGTATTTCCTCGTGTCGTATTCGTTGTAATTACTCGCCACTTTACTTCAACTTTTTTACTACCGGTTTATTCAATTTCCACTTATCTAATGACACGTGTTAATCACTTGTCCTTATGCGAAAAGTGACACGTGTAACAGTTGCCATTTATAAAATGGGCCGTGAAGCAAACGGAATGTTGGAAAGGCCCAGAAAATATATAGGCCAATTTATGCTCGATAGTGGTCTTCCTTATAAGTCGTTTATTTTTATAAGATTTCATTTTAATATTATTTATCATCGAATAAACTTTTATGAACAAATTATAGATAGAACATTATAAGACATGGATCTTTTCAATAATTGTAATCGTTATCATTATTTTAGTCTCCATATTATATAATTACAAGGGGGAAGTAGTGACGGATTGACATCAGATAATGATTTTAAAATTATTAGAGACACGAGGATATATCTCATAATCAAATTATGAAACATCCTTCGAATATAACTAGTTACTTTATGCAGTGTTATAAAAATAATTTTTTTATCGTTGTTATATAATTATTAATTAATTCTGTTACCATGTGCGACTTTGAATTCGATAGTAATATATCTGACACTAACAAATATTTGCCAGTCATCAATTGTTTAATAAAATAAATAATATTAAAAACTTTACTTTACCAAAAAGCTGCATTAATTAAATTATATTATCCCCAATAGTAGGAACAGACACACCGCCCATATTTTAGCAAATATCAACAACTAACCTAAGTGAAAGAAATAAAAACAATAATTCCACTATATAGGAAATCATGGATATCATTTATACTATTATACTATGGGAGTGTTACCAAACTATACTTATTTGTTTGTAAGTTTTGTTTAAATTGTTAGCGAAGCAATCTTATATGTGAGTAAAGTATATTTTGATTCCTCAAAAATAAATGATGTATAAAAATTATTTAATTAGTGTTAATATAATATCATGGTGTTTGGTTAAATAATGTAACAATTCTATGAGTGAGTGTCAATGGGCATGTCATTGTTGTCTTTCTCCTTTGGCCCTACTTTCCATCATATCTCCACTTTGTCTTTTTACATTATTCGCATCTTTCTAAAAATTGGGTCATATGGTCTATTTACCTAAGTACACTATCACTCTGAAATATATTATTTTGTCAACCATTATTCTACCAGCCCCTTCATGATTCCTAAAAATCAAATTCTATATGCTAAAAACAACATATGGAACATCTAGCCACCAAACTATAATGGTATTGATTATCATAACAGTTATTTATATAAGTTTTTTATTCCAATGATGATAAAATAAATCATTAATGTATGATCAATATCAAGGTCGGCGATCAAGATGTCCATGATTATATGGCTTGGCATATTACAACATCTATAAACTATTCATGGATAGAAAGAATTATCGACTTTTACCACTTACACATAACGTTTTACCTCTCTGCTGTTATTATGGTTTCCCCTCTCTGCTGTTATTATGGTTTCCCCAGACATCATTCTATTAATCTCATCATCAACAAAGTGAATGTTGTCTATTTATGGTTGCCTTTAGTTTTTTGATATCTATAAAGTGATCCATAACCTCTGGTAGATGTATAAATCCACAAAAGTAGATATTTAACCAGTTAATCAAAAAATATTACATTTAACCAGTTCAGATATATCTAAAATTAAATGTTTTTTCCATAACTGAATTTTGTGTAATTTCTTACTCTAATAAAATTTTACTTTCTTCAATAAATATATTGTCTAATTCATAGTTCAAATTCTCGCAAATTCTAAATAATATCATGGAGAGGTATGCTACTCCTTTAACTCGAATTCTGGTGAAAAATATAGTATAGATGAATTTAACTACTCGACAAAAACCACTTTCAAGTTATATGATCAGATATACAAAATATTTTTTTATCAACAATAATTAGATCGACAATGTCAGATCTATCGCCAAAAATTTTCCAACTGTAACTAAGTGAGATTTGAACTCATCCTCTAATACCAAATTAGATCAGAGGTGAACCAATTGAGGTACCTATTTGTAGCATACAAAATACTTGTATAATCCTTTCTTCTTTCTTTTTTTCAGCTAAAGACTCGTATGATCTATGCTAACTAAATAACGCATATCGTTGTCAAAACAACAATAAGAGATATTTAAATCCGTTTTAAGCCTCATCAGTCGTGATCTAATCCATCATGATAACCACTAAAATAGATCGATCATTGTTAATCTCTCTTTGTCGATATACTCGTCGCTAAATCCATTAATCACCATAGTCTCTTGCACTGTTTTGTGTACCAACCTTTTGAAATCAATATCGAAATTTTATAACATTAATTAAGAGACATTTGTAATGCATGTGTCCATATTTATAAATCTGTTGAGATTTTATAAAGCTATTTCCAATAAGTCTTTAAAATTTCAAATATAACAAATTCTCAAAACCTCAAATTTTGAAGTCTCGAATAGTAGAACCTCAAATTTGAAGATTTACTATTCACGACTTCAAAACTATTTGATAATTAGAATTTAGACATTGTATTAATATGCAACGAATTATAGTATTAAATTTTATCTTATATAAAATAAATCCACTAATACATAATCAAGGTTTTAATATTGAAGAAATATTAAATAATATCATAAAATATTGTACAAATAAAATATGAAGCAAATAATTTTTTTTGTAACTTTATAATTTTAGTTAGTTTCATGTATTTTACATATTCATGTAGTATTGTGTATAATATTTTCATGTGTGTTTTATATTTATTTATGAAGCTTTATCATTTCTGATTTTTTTTGTTAATATTAGAAATTATAATGCAAATTACTAATATTTTTAAGGTTTTATTTGAAAATTATTGTTGAAAGGATCTAACCTCAAAATCTTATTTTGAGATTTCATTCCCCTAAAAAAATAGGTTGTCGGAGATGCTATTAGGAAAGCCCTTTAATTATCTTTTTGATGTGGTATCATGAAAGGCTATTTAATGAGCTAATCAATAGTTTCTAAATTGTTAAATTTATTTATGACTGCATCTAATAAGTCAATCAATTTTTTTTATCAACTGATAAACTAGTCTTTTGATTTTACCATTCTACACTATAGAGAGAGAGTTTGATTCTTAGTGTTTAGAAGATTTGTAGGCAAGAAACATGTGATATAGTTAATTTACTCATGATTTAGCTAGACACCAGGTGGTGAATTCAAATTTTATCTAACTCTAGTTAGAAAATTTAAGCTATAGATCAGATTGTTGTCAATCCAATAGTCATTTTGTTTCTTTTTTCTCCGCCGCCTTCTCTAATCCTAAAGCTGATATGATTCTTTTTTCCATTCTTTATTTCCATTATTTTTTTGCCAATTCTGGATCTCCAATGTAGAGTAATATAGATTAGAATTAGGGTTTATTCTGATGTATAAATTGTTGGAATATTAAATGATGAAAAAAGGAGATATAGCAGATACTTAAGAGCAGTTTGTTAATCTTTGGAATGTTTCTTGGTGCAGCTCTTACTTTGCCGTGCCCGAATCTTCCGGATTCTCAGTTCAATGACTTTGTAAATCAGCTTCCTTCTGATTTAATCATCAAATATAAAAAGAAAATTATGCCTTTTATCAAAAAAAAAATATTTAAAAAGAAAATTTAACAAAAAAAAAACGAAAAAGATTTATTACTGTGAGCCATGAGTGTTCGGCGAAATGCATCCGTTCAAAGCCATGCAAAGTGAATAAAGCAATTCATGTGGTCGTCATATTTTAATTAACATATAATAATGCAAAATAATTTGAGCGGCCCCTCGTCTCTCCATTGGGATCTCGTTTTATTGGATTTCACGTTTTATTTGTCACAATCATGCCACAGTATTGTTTATAATTACGAAAATGACAACCTAAGCAACAAATATTTTCAAAATCTTTAATTGTATTCATTTATTTATGTCGGTAAGTTAATACGTGTTAATCCACAGTATCCACTCTAGGGTGATTTCTGATCTTTTTAAAAAACAATATACCATTACTATCAATTATTGATGAACCTCACGAATTACAAATCTTTTATATCAACATTACCTGTCTATACTTGAAAAAAATCATTTAAAAAAAAGAAGAGATTTTCTTTTGGGTTTTTAGGTTTGATCTTGTGATAAATCACATTTTTAATCAACACAATGATCGGTGAGTTCTTAAATGGAACCTAACATGGGATCATTTGGATCCACTTGATGAAACTGTAGTAAAATTTATATTTTAAATTAATCTAAAACTCTCACATAACCTTGAGTTTATAGAACATATATTATAAGTATACTAAATGATTATCCGTGCAATGTACGAGATTATTTGTTTTACAAAATAAAACCATATTTATATGTGATATTTGTTTGTTTTCTAAATATTTTATGGTTTGATTGTCTATGCAATATATTATTTTTATATATACTTAATATACTAAAAATAATTTTATAATTATGATTCGTGTTGTGCACAAAATATATTTTTGGATCTATTTTTATTAAGTTTTTGATGTTACATAATTTGTTTGACTCGTGTTTATTTAGGTTGTTAGACACGTGGTTATTTAGGTTTGTAGATTTGTGTATGTTCATTTCGATTTTTATTTCTGTGTTCATTTAAGTTCTCAAACTCATGTTCATTTAAGATTTTAACCCGTATTTATTTAGGTTGTTAGACCCGTATTTGTTTAGTTTTTAAATTTAAGACTTGTTCATTTGCCATATATTTATAAATTTTAGTAAACATGAGATGAATGTGACATAAATTCATACGATATTGTTATATAGATTTTTTGACTCATATTATTTAGGTTCTTAGACACGTGTTCTTTAAGTTTTTAGATTTAATTTCATTTAGATTTTTTATATCCGTAAATTCATGTAAGTTCTTAGACTCATAATCATTTAGGTTTTTAGACCCATGTTCATTTAAGTTTTTATACCCATGTTCATTTAGCTTTTTAGACTTGTGTTCATTTTGATTGTTAGTTAGACTCGTGTTCATATAAGTTTTTAGATATGTGTTTATTTATGTTTTTAGATTTGTGTGCATTTACTTTTTCATATCTATGTTCATTTAAGTTCTTACACTCATGTTCAATTTGGTTTTCAATTCGTATTCATTTAGGTTGTTAAACCCATGTTCATTTAACTTTTTAGACTCATATTCGTTTAGATTGTTAGACCTATGTTTATATAGCTTTTAAATTTTAGATTTATTTATTTGCTATAAATTTATAATTTTAAGTAAACATGAAATAACAAAATCTAAAATATTTAAAATTTAAAAGTGAATAAAAATATATATTGTTATATTTTGAAATAAATATAACAGAAATTTGTTTGACTTGTGCTCATTTAGGTTGTTAGACACGTGATTATTTAGGTATGTAGATTTGTGTACGCTTATTTAGGTTTTTATATCCGTGTTTATTTAAGATCTTAGACACATGTTCATTTAGGTTTTCTTAACCCATGTTCATTTAAATTGTTAGACTCATGTTTGTTTAACTTTGAAATTTAAAGTTTTTTCATTTTCCATAAATTTATAAAATTTAGTAACATGAAATAACAAAATCTAAAATACTCAAAATTTAAAAGGAAATAAGTATATAAATTGTTATATTTTGAGATGAATACGATAGGAATTCAAACATTATTGTTATTTAGGTTATTTTCCTAATAATTATTTAGGTTCTTAGACACATCCAGAGTTCGAATCCTACTGCCTACATTATGTAGGAACTTGGCTAATAGGCCGACCAATTGGCTCAGAGTTGACAAAAAAAGATACCTGTTATTTAAGTTCTTAGATTTATGTTTATTTAAATTTTTATATCCGTGTTATTTAAGTTCTTAGACCCATATTCATTTCGGTTTTTAGACTCATGTTCATTTAAATTTTAGATACATGTTCATTTAGATTTTTAGACTCATATTCATTTATATTTTTAGTTAGACTCATCTTCATAATAATTAATTTTTAAGGTAACTTAAATTAGTTTTGTATATTTTTGATTAATAATATTAATTTAAAGCATGCAATTAAAAAGTTAATATAATAGTGTGTTATTATTATATATCTAACTTATAAATTATATTTACTAAACAATTATCTTATTTTATTATTTATATATATATATATATATATAGATATATATACGAATTTAAAATTTTATATGAAAACATATTAGAAAAATGAAACAAAATAATATATTATCTAGATACCATAATGGTGGATTATAAGATATGAATATTAATGACAAAAAGATGAATGATAATGGTGAGACAAATATAATATATATATATATATATATATATATATATTTTAGAAAGTAGTGTTTTCGATAAATGTAATGTGTATATATATATATGATACATTATTCATGATGTACAGATTTTCCAAATAAATGCAAATATTAAATACTACATCTACAATATATCTATGTATTCAATGTAAATATATATCTATTATCTTCTACCAAATGAAAAGTTTGTTAGTTTTAGGTTATAAAATAACAAACACGTAAAATTTAATAACAAACAAAATAATAAGCATAATATTACTAATTACCCAGAAACTATAGGGAAATAATATGAGAATAATTTTTCTATCTATAGTATAAAATTATAGGTACAATTTTTAGGCACATCTCTCTTTTTTAGTTTCATGCTGGCCTAATAAGTAATATATTTCCCTACAAAATATATTACTTATCATGTTTGTTATTTAAATTGAATAAATTCATAAACATTTAGAAAATAGTTGATAAAAATAACTTACGTGCTCATCAAGTAAAACCAGTTCAATAGTCTAGCCATATTCTTTTGTAAAGACTTTCCAGAGCCGAATAATCTTGACTTTGATCATTCATTATTGGCTCAATGGTTTGAGAACAGAAATGGAATGAAGAACCATATCTTTTAAAAACTTCCCAAAATCTAAAAAGGTGATTAGCTTTATGTTTTGTTTTATTTGGACTAAGCTAGCACAAAAACCACACTTTTATAGAGGGTGTGAGACATCTCGAGATAATTAAATGTGTTGTTTAAATATGTGAATAATATTTGTGACGCTCAAGTAATTCCGTAAATCAGTATATTCATTTGATATTATATTTATTTTTAAGGTAATAGTATATAATGTCATCATTTTAGTTTTTATGAGTCAAAACAATTTTAGCAACCAATTTATTAATACACATAATCAAGGCAACGATCAGAATATATACTTATTTTTTATATCTCGAATTAATATTGATTTGGAATACTTGTTCTTTGGAATTATGTACAATCAATATAAATTTATTACACTCTGATTTAATTCCAAATTTATATGATATACTAAATCAAAATGGTTTTACACATTTAATTTATAATCTCGGAATTTTATTTTAATCTCGGGATTTAATACTAAACTTTGACTTAACATATATATAATGTTTCGGATAATAAATATTTTTTAGGTTAAGTGAATTCTGAAATTAACGTTCTTTATACATTAAACAAAATACTAAATATCAATGACATTATATGTAATATAACATATTATGATTGCAAAGTTATTTTCTTCAAAATTTATCTTTTATTATATAGAGGATATTTCGAGATAAGAGAAGATAATAAATTTATGAGCTTTTTCATTGTTTCCAAAATATAAGGATTGGAGAGCTTTAGTGGGAAAGCAATACGACAGTTTTGGTCCACAGCAATAGTACAAAACGACGTCGAGTGTTTGATAGATAATGGTTTGAGACATACTGATCGATTTGGTAGGTCCTCTGACAACTTCAATTTCGTCACATGCTTTATCCTTTTCAATAAGAAATATTCCATTCATATTTTAACTTAATTTAATTATTATTTAGATATTTTCTAAGGTTAAACTAATTAAACATATGAGGCGGCAGCTTAGCATGTGCGATGCATTATGCAGACAATTCAAACTTCGAAGATGTTTGTTTTGAGAGCAATTGTTTTTGGTGAACCGAGCGTTATCTAAGGCCATCCTTTCGATTTATTCATCGAGAACTAATACATGTGCAGATGCTATTGCACGTCGAGCATTCATTTATGTGGTATATTTTGCAGCTTGTTTAAAACGTAGTGTGTCTACTGAATTCTTCTTCGGATCATATAATTAATAACTCAGATATCAAGATCTCTCCACTATATGTGGTAAACTAAATATGATTTTAGTGTCCCTAATTGGTTGGGATCCTTAATGGTAGGTCTGGGCATTTGGATATTCGGGTTAGTTCCGGTAATATCTATTCAGGTCCGGGTTTTTCGGGTATGAAACTTTTATACCTATTTAGGAACCGCACATATTTCAGTTCATATTCGGGTCGGTTTCGCTCGGTTCCGCGTCGGTTCAGGTCCATATTTTCTGTACACATTTAGGAACTAAATACATTCGGTTCGGTTATGATACCGGTTCTTATTCGGGTCGGGTATAAATATTAGACAAATTTTTACGACTTCACTATATATTTAAGTATTTTATACCCAAAAATACAATGATTTACCCGAAAAATACACGAATACTCGAAAAAATACCTAAATACCGTAGATATTTTTGAAAAATTACCCTAAATTCTTATATATATTTACATGTTTTCGGGTTAATCGATTACCCATCCAGGTATCGGTTTGGTACCGGGCATTACCCGATACCCGTAGGTATAAATGAAGAGGATCCAATAAATATTTTCCTCGGTTGTGGTAACTACTCGGTACCTATTATTTCGGGTCGATTTCGGGTATTTTACCCAGGGCTACTTAATGATATTTTCGATATTTTAAATTAATTTAGTTATTATTTAGATATTTACTTATATTAAACTAATCAGATAAGATATATTATATGAAAAATGGTTTTAATCAAGTGGTATTTAGATATATTATATTTAGTGTCACATTTGCAGTTTTTCCTATCCGAATTCTATTTCAGAATTGTATTTGTCACATGTGATATTGTTAGGAATTTATGAGTTAGCTATGAATTGAATTTTGTATATGTATTTGAACATATCCAATTATCCACAAAAAATATCAAACACATTATATTATATTGATAATTTTTTTAATTTATAAAAAAACATATTATGTTATGTTGATGGGTCTGAAGTGATCAACATGAGAGCACAAAGAATTAGGAGTCTTTCAGCTTTTCATTGAGAGTTTGAGGTTCTGCTATGGGCGATGACGTATCTTTATTTTCAGAGAATTTCAAAGACTTATTTTGCAATAGATTGTGTGAAAGTGATGAAGACAATGGATGAACCGTCCAATTGGCCAATTTTTTCATCATATCTAGAAGATTTTGCATGGTTTTGAAGTCTTTTAATTTTGCATGGCTTTGCATATTTTATGACTCACAATGTTAGAGAGATTTCTAGAGTTTTTACTTTTGTAAATTATGTATCCACATATTGCCTTCAGATCTTATTAGAAAATGAGTTGAATTGACAAAAAAAGTTATTTCAAGAAAATTTATTTCAGTTATAATAGGTTGAATTGACAAAAAAAGTTATTTCAAGAAAATTTATTTCAGTTATAATAGGTGTCAATTGTATATAAAAACGAAATTTGTTAAATTAAAATGATCTATAATGTGATTCAGTTGTTTTTATTTTAAAACACCAAATCTATAATGCCAAAAAAAAAAGTTATTTAGTGGCTTGTCTATAATTTAGCTAGGTACCAAATCTTAAATATTTGTTATTGATCTAATAGTTACTTATTAGAAAAAAAATTCTATAATAACATTCATTTAAAGTTGCTTTTATTTTAAATCAAAGAAACAATATCATCCATAAGTACACGAAATAAGAAGATGATTACTATATATGGATAGACATAACAATTCACTCAAAAACCGTTGCAGTAGACTAAAACGACTGATTTGAATTAAAGCAGATGTAAGATTATCGAACCATGTTTTTTTAAAAAAAAATTAACGAAAGAGACAGTGTGAATGATTTTGTGTATGCAAATTACAATTATATATTTTTCTAAAATTAAATAATATCCATTTTGAAAGGAAACCAATGGTAGATATGTATTTGAGCATTCTATCAAACTTTTACTATTAAGAGTAATTTTTTTCTGTTGTCAAAAATCGGTTAATCGACATCGACACAGTTGAGACCCAGCAATGTTTCCCATATAAATTTTTAATTTTATTTCTCTGATAAATTATTTTATCTTCTTCCTTTTAATTAATATTATTAATTTATTCCAGGATTACAAGTATTATAATAATAATAATTTAAATTATAGTTTTTAATAGTATTTTAAATAAATTTTTATTTGGAAACCAATTAAAACATTTTTTAATTTACATTTGATTGTTTGTAATATAATTTTTTGCGTCAACCTGAATTGTTTAATAGATAATCTATATATATATATATATATGTCTTGTTGATAAGTAGTAGAAAAACAATAAAACAGTACTGAAGAAAAATGAGTCTTAACAAAATAATGGTCGAGTCTAGGCAGTATAATAGGAATGATGAAATTGTAGTAAACAAATTGTGTTTGTGATCTTTTTCTATAGTTATTTGATTTAAGTAGGAGTACCTAGTTTCTCAAAACTTGTAACTCGTAAGCATCACGTATTACTAATCTTTAGGAATAATTGAGTCATTAGCCATTAAACTCACGCTCACTTGATTACTATAATATAGTAGTACCTAATCATACTATTAATAATTGCTATTTATTAATAATCACTAATTTTTTTTTTTTTTTGTAAAAGTTCATGAATTACTTCGTTTTCTCTCCGGAGAGGAATCGAAGTGAGATTGAGAGAAGATAAAAAAAAAGATTGTTTGATTGTGGAGCGAAACTCTGCATTTTAATTTAACTAACAAATTGAACTAGTTCAAAATGATTAATAAACTTTAACTATTTGTTATATTTAACTAGCTTGAGTTCTAAATGGGCTAAGATCAAACAAAAATTTATTCTTGTAAGAGTTATAACAAATATATATTTACTTCCACAAAAACACACAAGTTTTTTTTTTTTTTGCCCAGATTCAGGTGGTTCAGTTGGCTTACTTTGATCTAGCTTGGCACTAGATGAAAGATTTAAATTCTATTAATTCTAGTATAAGCAATTTAATTATGGATCGGATTTTTATCAATTCCACTAGCAGAAATAATGAGCAGGGTTAAAAAAAAAAAAAGCACAAGTTTTCAATGTTGTTACGTCCGTTTTTCCAATTACAAATTGATTGTGATTGATCATCATCTTTCTGTAGCATATATGTAGAGTGAGCCCTGCAAGTACCGAAGAGTCGTTGCTAAATAGATTTTATAATTGCAAGATATTATACAGAAAGCCAAGTCAGATGTGAGATCTGAGAGGAGAACAAACCTATAGCCTTATACTGTATTTAAAAAAATATTTATATCTAAATTTCTTTAAAAATCGATTAAAATACTATATAAATTAGTTATATATGGATTTTATAGTTCCACAGATGTGATTAATTTCTAGCAAGTCAAAGGAAATTCAAATTTGTCAGCATTCGTTTTTAGAATCTTCTTGAATAAAATTCAAAATTGTTATAATTAATCAAAATACACTTATTAAGATTTTGATTGATCTCTGTATTATTATCTGAGGAGTACATCTAAAAAAGTAAATTTATATGTATTAATAATTACCAAAAAACTAGTAGTTTAGTTGGTTTTCTGATTTAACTTGATACTATGTGGTGTGTTCAAAATGTATTAAACTTTAATTAGAATATTTAGCTATGAATCCAGTTTTAATAATTTTATCAAATGTTAAAACACAAATCCTAGTTTATATTTTATAACTAATCATTAAAGTGGCCAGCAAAAGAGGACCGATACTGAAAAAGAACACGTGGTGAATATACATACATATATTTATTTATAAAAACAATCATATAATATATATGTTAAATTAAATCTTGTTTAACAAAAAAAATTAAAAACCTTCAACATAATAATTATAACAAAATTCTAATAACATTTTAATAACATTCCAATGATCAAAAACCTGCTATTTCTATTGTGATCTTTCTTTTTCTGTCTGCACTATATATGTGATTGTAATTATTATCAACTCTGAAAACAACAGTCCCTTTAACACTAAAAACATTCCATAATGTCTCTCAAACCATTTAACAATACACTCACTAGTCAACATTGTCTTTTTATTTTTATTAGCGTATATAATAAATAATACTTTCACTACACTCTCGATAAATCTACTTTTATAAAAGTATATTTAATTATAGCGGAAAAAAGTATAGTAGATGAGGTCCCTTATTTCTTTTAAAAATTAATTTATGTGGCGATTTTATGTTTAGTGACACGTGTGATATATGGCCTATATAAATTTTATATATATTTATATTCTCATATACATATATAATAATGCATGATTGGAGTAGTAGCGTGCAATGTCTGTATCTTTTTCTATAAACTGCTCCAGTGTCTTAGACCTTCAATATATCGTCTTCTTCATTTAGTTATCGTTGTTTAACAATGAGAACAAGTATTTATTCACTCTACCAAAGCTTTTCAGTCAATTTCATATTCAGATGCATCAGAGTTCTCATCAACAGATCCATTGATCTCTTGCTTTAAATTCGACGACATTTCTGTAGTTTTTTATAATCTTTTCTCTTCTTCTTCAACTATATATATCTGTATACATATATAACTCGATATCAGAAAGAAAGAAAGATGTCAAGGAAGCCATGTTGTGTGGGAGAAGGACTTAAGAAAGGAGCTTGGACCCATGAAGAAGATAAGAAACTTATCGCTTACATTCATGAACATGGTGAAGGTGGCTGGCGAGACATTCCTCAAAAAGCTGGTATATACAGTTAAACTTTTATAAATTAATAATGTCAATGATAAATTTTATTAATTTACAGTAATTATTAATTTATTGATATATTAATTATACAAAAAAATTAATTTGGGATTAGAGAATTGTATTAATTTATAAAATATTCATTTTAAAGATGTTTTAGTGTATAATTGCTTTATATATATGTATGTGGTGTTTAATTGATGTTTTTGTGACAAATGGTGTTTAGGACTTAAAAGATGTGGAAAGAGTTGCAGATTGCGATGGGCTAACTATTTGAAACCAGATATCAAAAGAGGAGAGTTTAGCAATGAGGAGGAACAGATCATTATCATGCTTCATGCTTCTCGTGGCAACAAGTAAATTACACGAGTAAACAAGTGTTAATTAATTAGTTAATTAAGACATGACTAAAGTATTGATATATCCTTAATTACTAGGTGGTCGGTCATAGCAAGACATTTGCCTAAAAGAACAGATAATGAGATCAAAAACTACTGGAACACACATCTCAAAAAACGACTTATCGATCAAGGAATCGATCCCGTGACTCACAAGCCACTTGCTTCTAACTTTGATCCAACCACTCCTAAGAATTCTGATTCCCAAGATGATGAACACTCACAATCAGGTTCAATATCTCCAAAGTCTCTTCAACCTTCGGAGATAAGCAGCAGTACTGATGATAAACCAATCAGAAATGATGCTTCATTGAGCTCTAAGAAACGTTATTTTAAGAGATCAAGTTCTACATCAAAACTGCTAAACAAAGTTGCAACTAGGGCTGCTTCAATGGGAAAGATCTTATCAGCTTCCATGGAAGGAACTTTGATCAACTCTACACCATGTCTCAATGATAGCTTCGCTGAAACTAGTCATCTCCAGATGGATGAATTTAATCCTTTCTCTCAATCATCAGAGCACATTATACCTAATGATATAAGCATGAACACTGATCCCTACGATTTCTCACAGTTTGTTGAGCAATTTAGTAACAATGAAGGTGAAGAAGCCGACAACATTGGAGGTTATTATCAAGATCTACTAATGTCTGATGTCTCATCAACAAGCGTTGATGAAGTCGATGTAATGCAAAACATAAACAGTTGGTCAAATTATCTCGTTGACCAACCTGGTTTTGATTATGACACGAACCACGATTATGACGACAATAACTTCCAGATGATCGGTTGATTTCTTACCGGACCAGACTTGACCGGCCCGAGAATTAGAAATCTCAAGTTATATATTAATAAAGGTTCATTATATATAGGATTATTACTATATATTACATATATGTATCTATCAATAAAAGATTCTCTTAGTTAGAGAACCTTGGTCTCCTGTTAATCAATGAGTGTTTGATTTAGTGGAGACGCGAGTTTTTTTTTTTTCAATCAATTTAAATGTCTTTTCGAAATTATATATTAAATAAAGCTTGCATTTTCTTTTTTTGAAAAAAAGCTTGCATTTTCATTCTTTTTGTTTTTGTTCTTTTATTTTTGTCGAAAATTGAATTCACAAGATCCGTATAATATAACTCTCTCTAAAACTCCCAAACAACACTATATGAGAATGCGATATCTGGGAATTGAATTCTGGATGATAAAGACAACAACTGATGCATTTTTTAGCTACCAAACTATTATGGTCTTGGTTTTTTTTTTTTTTTGATTCCTAGTATATGCCAATTAATTTAACTTGAGTTATTTTCCACAAAAATAAAATCTGTTGTATAAAACTAGTTAGGGATGTTGCGATGGGTAAAAAAACTCAGTCTGACTTAAGTTTGGTTTAAACCCGTATACAAAAAATTCAGATTTAAAAAAGTCCAGAAAAAACTCAGGAGATTTTGGGTAATCCAAAAAAAGCCCAGGTTATTATGGGTAACCCATGGATACCTGTGAGTACCCAGATTTGTATTTTATATCTCAAGATATATATCTACGGATGAAGTTTGGATTCCACTTATATTTAAAAAACTAACAAATACCCGAACACTCAAATACCCGAAAATATCTAAATACTCATTAATTTTAGAAAAGTTTAATTACTATTGCAAGATAGTGATGCATTAGCAAATGATTGGTTGCATGAGCATTCAAGAGATGTAATAACAACTTTACTAAAATGAAAAAAAAGAAGAAGTAATAACGACTCTAATTAAGCAATCGTAATTAGACACTGGAAAGTAAAAGAGCACATTGCAAAGTAAAATAACATAATCTCTCATGGTTCTCAGTGGGTACCCAATGGATACCCATTACCAAGTAGGGTAAAGTTGAATAAGACTTTTTACTTACGGGTACCCGCCTGTTTTGAACCCAGTTTTTCTTAGTGCTAAAAACAGGTTTTAAAGCCTGCAATAATTTATGGGTTCTGGGTACCCACGAGACTGAAAGCCTATCCCTAAAACTAGTTATATAGTGCAGAGTTACTCTCAATCTGGTGATTAGGATGATCCAGCTAAAGACTCATGTACATGGGTCTGATTTATTCCTGCTACACTAGTAGATTAAATAATAATTTTGGAGGTGAATTTTAGGTTATAGATCAGATTTTGTTGATCCAGTTGTTGAAAAAAAAAACTATTCATATCATTTCCAAAAATGTTTTAAAGATTACATATAATAAAGTTTTGTGACCTTTCGTAATCAATCGTAGGACAGACCGCCCACCACCGCACCATCCATTTTATTCCAAAAAGTTTTGGAATGTACTAGCAAATTTTATATTGGTGCAAATAGAAATAAATAAATTAAAACAAAGGATAACAAAAAACGTTGTTCCCAATCTGTGTATATTATATGGTCCACAAATAGTGAAGTTAATAGTAGTCAAAAGCTAGATCAAGCAATAAGTGACCTGAAAATTCGTGTGTTGCAAACAAAACCAATTTAATAAACATTCCATAGCTTCATCATATGCGATACGAGAGCTTTGGTTTTTATGTGTGTGGCTGCTCGTGAATGGTTTATTCCGCATCTCTATTTTTTTTTGTCAATAACCTCCAAAAAAGAGGGAAATAAGAATTACAATATTAAACTATTAGCGATTTAGCATCAGCATTATAATTTAAAGATGTAGGAATAACGGAAAGAGAGAAAAACACTAACTTAACATCTCCATTTAATTTTGGATATACTACATATACATATACATATATATATATATATTTGTAAGAAATATAAACTACTCTACAATCTTGATATATGACATATACGCAATAACCAAATTTACACGTGTCAAGATGGTTTATCTATTCTTTAATATTATTATATAATACTAGTTCAATCCAAACTATAATATCTTACAATTTCTCCTTCTAATGAAAGTTAAATATATATTTCCCCACAAAATTGGGTTAGTGCTAGTCCATTATATATAATATTTTTCCTTAAACAACTAAATTGATATGCCATTGGTTATTGAACCACTAATGATCCGATTTCATCTTACAATAGACCAGCCTTCATCTTAAACTTATACTGGTCAAATAATAATTTTACTCGTCACATCTTATATACATATGACAAAAACACACACAAAGAATGAGTTAAAAATAGGCGATTTTCTAGGTGATTTAACAGTTCTGTCCATG
The DNA here is from genome assembly GCA_900406405.1 of Lepidium africanum. Classification (NCBI taxonomy): domain Eukaryota; kingdom Viridiplantae; phylum Streptophyta; class Magnoliopsida; order Brassicales; family Brassicaceae; genus Lepidium; species Lepidium africanum. The sequence goes on from OVAX01000456.1 coordinate 61,910, forward strand.
TTCTTTCTGATAACGGTTATGCTCATCTATGTCGGCAAAATGGTTTGGAACCACCTTCCACTACCCACATTGAGTTTTTATCAATATGATGTAGTTTCACCTCCATATGTTTTGGAGAGCCTTCTATATATTGCTTGGTCTTGATTCCGGTGTTCTCTACGACATCCCCTATTTACACTCTTGATCACACTCTACTTTATTCGTTACCAATTCTACTTGTTTGTAATGGCTTCTAATCTGCGTCACACTTTCCAAGACCTTGACCTTGGTTCTTCTGTGGAACCTTTCCTTCTCACATCTGCTGTCATGGATCAGGCTGAAGTAGAACACTGTTTTGTTATCGTGGGCCGTCCAACCATATTAAGAAGGCAAAATATTCGTTCCATTCTCGCGATGATGCCTCGTAGATGGAAATTCACCAGAATTCAAGGTTGTTTACTTAAATGCAGTTGTTTCCAATTCATTTTCCCTTATGAAGAACTAATGGACTTTATTCTCCATCGCGGTCCTTGGTGTTTGCTGACCGTATGCTTGTTATTCAGAGATGGACTCCTCAAATGAATCCTGATATGCTTTGCCTCATACCTTTATGGGTCCAGATACGAGGCATTCCGCTTCAATACTTGACTCTCATTGTGATCATCTATATTGGGAGAGCGTTGGATGACTGAATCAACACATATTTCTCCCCTGAAGCTACCTTGGGGGTAGAATATGTTCGAGTTTATTTGAACTGGGATATTTCTGAGCCAATGCGTTTTTATGGACGTCTTTATTTTGTTCCTTGAGTTACTACGCTGTTGAGACTATTATGAACGACTTCATGGATTTTGTGAGGCCTGCAGAATGATCACTCATGACACTGATGCCTATCAGATTGTAAATGGAAGCTTTAACCACTCATCTGGAAGTGATGGTGATGATGAAGATAGCTCCACCGAATGCCAATCCTCATTCATGAAGTGGTTATTGAGGAACTTAATGAGGATGGTGATGTTGCGACTGATACAGGAATGAAAGAAGCAGATTTGGTTTCTTCAACACTTAGTGAATGGTTTTCATGTTGCATCTCTTTTTGCGAATAAACTGTCGGTTCAGGAGGAACTCCACCAGTCTGTTCCATCTATTGTAAATTTATCTGTTTATGCTATGCAGGTCCATGAGGCTACTTCTTAGGTTAATATTCCTACTGCACCTGATCACTCTATGAAGGTTGAAGCAAAATTCTTCTCACCTAGGATGTGCAAGTTTGAAGCATCATCTAATGACTTTGGCTATATCAAGTGTGTTGCTCGTGAAAATTCATTTCAAGAAGGGGTCTAATCGAGTTCTTCAACATCAATAAGATTTAGGGTTTGGTGGTTCCGAAATCACCCACTGAGAAATTATTATAACTGTTTGGAACTGTCAAGGAGATATATCAGAAGTATCTCCTGGACATAATATGCCTTTATGAAACAAAGCAGAGTGATGACATGGTTTGAGATCTTTGTGTTACCTTAGGTTATGATAATTATGTAACAGACCCTCCACAAGGTATAAGTGGAGGTTTAGCCAATTTTTTGAAGAAATAATTGTCTCTTTCTGTTGGTTTTCGTTCATCTAATTTGGTTGATGTTTCCGTTGATTTTAATGGAATACAGTTATGCTTGTCTTTTGTGTATGGGCCTCCAATTCTGAGTAATCATAATTATGTATGGGAAAGGTTGGAACATATCTCCTCAACAAGAAAAGCTCATTGGTTGATCTTTAGACATTTTAGTGAAAAACAAAGAGAAACTTCGAGGACGTCTGCGTCCAGAAAATTCTTTCTATGATTTTAGGCGGATGATAAACTCTTGTCAATTTCATGATCTTAAATTGATAGGAAATTGATTTAATTGGACTAGTAAACGTCATTCGCATAATTTAAGGTGTTGCTAGGATTGTGAAATGACAAATCAAGAGTGGTTAAGTCTATTCCCATCAGTTTTGGTTGAACTTTTACCATTTGGAGCATCAGACCATATACTGTTAGTGATTCACTGCAATCAACATACTGGTACTCGTTAAAAAAGAAGATTTTCGTGACAGAGTTTTACAGGCATGAACATGTCAAAATAAAGCTGTTCCACTTGATACTCGTATTCAGGTATGTCGAAATCAATTTCAAAATAAAAAAAGTATAATCATACGACTGTAGCAATTCGTATTCAAGAACTGAAGGCTATAATCGATTAAGCTTTGACACAAGGTTTAGTCTCTACAGAGGAAATTCACAGACTTTAAACTGACTTAAATAACACTTATAAAGAAGATGAACAATACTAGCATTTAAAAAGCAGAACATAGTGGATTAATGTTGGGGACCGAAACACTAAATTTTCTATGCAGCTACTAAAGAGCAGGTCGCTTATAATTGTGTTATGGCCATCGATGAGAATGGAGCTATAGGATGGGGAGATTCCGATATTGGTTTGGCTGCCATTGATTATTTTTTGAAGTTATCTCATTGTACTCGTCGCTCAGATTAGTCATATACTGATGTGTTTGATAGTTTTTCCAAACGAGTTACGACTGACATGAATTCATAGCTTATCAAACCAGTCACTGATGAAGAATTTACTCATGCAACTTTCAATATTGGCGCGAATAAGGCTCTAGGTCCTAACAGTTTCGCTGTAGCCTTTTATCAACAATTCAGGTCGGATATTAAAGACGATGTTTGTAGAGAAATTTGAGAGTTCTTCACAACAAAAAAATTACATACTGGTATGAGTCATAGTCATATTTTTCTTCCCAAAGCCGAAGCCCATAGGACTAAGAGTGATTTTTGGCCTATTACTTTGTGCAATGTTTGCTATAAAATCATTTCTAAAATTCTAGTGAACCACTTAAAGCACCATTTACCGAGCATTATAAGTGAAGAACCAACTACTTTTACACATGGTCGGAATATCATGCATAATGTGATCATTGCGCAAGAAATGATTCATTCTCTGAAATCTCACAAATTTTATATGGCTTTAAAACTGTCATTTTAAGGCATACAATAGCTTGGAGTGGCAATTTATACATAATACATTACACCATATGGGTTTTCTTGATTTGTAGATTCATTGGATCATGCTTTGTGTTGAATCAATTACATTTTTTTGTTCTCATCAATGGTGCATCCTATGGTTTAATTACTCCCACTAGAGGCTTGCGATAAGGTGATCATCTTTCACCCTATCTCTTTATCCTATGTGGAAAAAGTCCTTAGCCATTTACTTCACAAGGGGGCACAAGATTAATATTTGAAAGGTATAAAAATAAGTTATGGTGGACCTATGGTCCTCGTGCTTGGAAATTCAAATTCCTTTCTGAGCTGAAAAGGAAATACTGCTTAAAACAGTGGCCTTAACTCTTCCTGTTTATACCATGAATTGTTTCAAGCTGCCAGTTGGAATCTGTTAGAATATTAATCGATTACTGGCTCATTTCTAGTGGCAAAAAGGATCTAATGAGAATGCTATGAGTGGCTTGGTTGGAAAAGAATGAGTCTCCCTTAAAGAGAAGGAGGTTTGAGATTTAGAGATATTGAAAGTATCAATAAAGCTCTTCTTGGTAAACAAGTTTGGAGAATTTTTCAACATCCAAATAGTCTAGCTACTCGTGTACTCAAAGACATATATTTTTCGACTTCAAACGTTATGGAGGCTAATCTTGGTAATAAACCTTCATTTATATTAGGATCATTACTTGAAGGTAGAAATTTGGTTAATTAAGGTTTGCGTTGCCTTATTGGAGATGGGAGGCACATTAAAACATGGATAGACTTGTGGCTTTGTACACATCCACCACAACTACCTCGACGTTGTATAAATTCTATGAATTCTTTTGAACATGTTTCTGAGTTGCTCACATCACCATTTCGTGGTTGGGATAGAAATTTACTTGAATCGGTAGTACATCCTGGTAATATTGAAGAGATTCTAAAACTCTAGATAAGTCCTCACGTAGATTATGATGTTGTTGGGTGGAATTATTCCTTTAATGGTGATTTTACAGTGAGGTCAGGGTACTAATTAGCTACACACCATGTTTAACGTACTATAGTCCAACATCCTCCAGAAGATATATTACTAAAATATAATATTTGGAAACTTGATATATCCGCTAAGATCAAATATTTCGTTGGCATATGGTTTCTAAAGCCATTGTCATTGAAGAGTTTCTCTAAAATCGTAGAATAACTTCTGGTTCATTTTGTCGTAGATGATATTCAACCGTTGAATCACAAGATCATTTATTTTTCACTTGCTCTTATGCTCAGACAGTTTGGCGAGGTGTTCATATATCGTTTTCTGCTTTTATAAATCCTACCATGCCTTTTGAAGACAAATTGGGTGTCCTCTTTCAATATCTTAATACTTCTTGTCTTTGCTTATTACACAAATAACAAGAATCTTCTAATTCACTAACATCATTTTAACAGTTGGTGTAAAATTGTCTCTAATGCCAATCGTGATGCCTTTGAATGATCAACTTTATTCAAGTCTGGTTCATCGGTGTTTCTCATTCTTCTTTAGATGATTGGCCTCAGTTTAACCACTAGATACGGCCCCGTGAAGGTTTCATCAAATGTAATTATGATTGTGATTTTGTCAATTCGTCCTTGCCATCGAAAACATGTTGGGTTATTCGCAATGCAAACACAATATATCTTGAAACTGGAAGCAAATTAGGACAAATTTTCTCCACATCTTTAGAAGTTGAACTTCACTGATGGCTTTGCAACATTTGTGTTTAATGGTTACTGATTAGTCTTATTTGAAGGTGACAATCAATATATGCTTCATTTATTACAAGGTAAGTAAACCAATTATAGTCTATATAATTGGATACATGAGATTTAGTATTGGCAAGGTCATTATGATCAAATCGAGTTTCTATGGGTTTGACGACAACAAAATCATGTTGCTGATCTTCTAGTTCGTTCTCACACCGATTTTGTTCCTTTCAAGCTTTACACTCTGATTCCACCATGTATTTCTAATGTCCTCAATGAGGACTACAATCTTTTCAAGTAATAAATGCATTTTAAGACGTTAAAAAATCAAAAATTAGATATACATACATATATTTATTGTCTCCCACCTGTAGCTCTTTTCCAATGGCTTTGTCTTATTTTTTTTTGAAATTTCTTTTCATCTATATTTCTATCACCAACCTCTCTTGATGTGTATGCCTTTTTTTTAACTTCAGTTCTTTTACGTTGGAATTGACCTATCATTTCTGTGGTTTCTTGTCTCTACTTCACTTGATCCCGTTTTGCCCAAATATTGAATTGCAGCTAAAACTGATTACACATTATTGTTCATTGAAATCTCATATATTATTCATTTTGTAATCGAATCAAAATGATAGAAGTATCACTCTTTTCGTCTCTTTTGCAGCAAATTCGTCTTAAATCTGATTAAACATATATCATATATTAATACGTCTGCATTTTATCTCATTATAGATGCATTATTTATCATGTTTTGTACCCATATCCATTGCAGTTCCATCACATTAGAGTCCTTTTAGGATCATATTGCATACTTTGCATTTGCATTGCATATGAAGCTATTTTAAGTACTTTGGAGCCTATTTAGAGCGTTTTGGAGTGTCTTTGGGCATAAGGACTGGCAAGGACCAAACAGAAGTGATGAATTCAATCAGAAGAAACTGCAAAGGAAGTAGAATCAGCGCCTCACCCTTAAGCCTCGCTGGCACTTGAGCGAGTCCAGGTCTCAAAGCACCCAAACCGAAGCCTTGCAGTCTAAACTCGGACCTTGGCTGCGAGTTGGAAAAAACCTCGAAGACTCTCAGGTGGTCAAGCATGCCTCGCTGCCAAGCCTCGCCTTACCACCCGAGAGTCATTGGGCTTCTGAAAACTAACACATGACTCGCGGTCATAACTCGCCACTCGACAATGAGTCTTGCCAACCAAATTTCATTTTTGTTGACTTTTCCTCCGTGTTGAGTTTATTAGGGCTTCATGTATTGGGTTATAAATACCCCTTTAGCCACCAAAAACAAACAGATGGTTTTATTTCCAGATTTGGCAAAGTCTAAAATAGTTTTTCTCTCTTTTCTCATTTGTTGACTGCTTGATTTGATGATAACAAATTGAGTTTCTGATTTTTTTTTCTTTTATAATTGTTCATCTTTTTCTTGTTTTTCTAAATTATGTTCTTCTTTTTAATTTCTGTGTTATTGCTTTTGTTTATAATTAATGAGTAAATCTATTAGGGTTATTGAGGAGATGAGCTAGATCTTTGTAGATCTAGGGATTTAATCTCTTGTTCAAACTCTTACATGTTAGATCTCTCTAATCTATGTGTGCTTATTGCTTATTTCATCTTGGCCACATGAAATCTGATCTTTGTATTCCATGCCCAGAAGATGTAAGTGAAAATGCTTGATAGAACCTTGGATTAGAATTTGCTTCTCTAGCCTAAGGAATTAGTTGTCTAGAGTGTAGGTTAGGCTTATTAGACTGATTCTTCATGCCTTTTTTACTGTGTATCACCATGAGAATGGAATATGTTGCAACTTAAGAAGAGGATTAGTTTTTATAAGAATGATTCTGGTTGCCTATAAGTCTATTGCCTAGAGATCACCCAAATAGGTTATTGAACAAGTGATTATCCCCTGGCTAAGCTCAGTTAGATTATCCCAGCTCCCCACGGACCCATCTTCACTTCACTTGTTTGCAATGTTTCTAGCTTATTTCTCTGTTTTATGTTAACTGCTCTGTTTTACTCTTGAGATTATCTCTGAATTGGATTCTGCTTGGATTAGATCAGCTTAGTATACCCTTAGTGTTACCAGCACACTTTTTGGTTCAATACCTTATATACTATAAGGATTTGGTATTCAGGTGGCAAAAACTTGTTACCAAATTAGTGCCGTTGCCAAATAAAGTGTTTTGTTTGCTACATTTTGGGTCTTAAGCTTTCTCAGACAAAGTGATTGTTACTTTCGTTACTAACAGGTGCTCCTGACTTGTTTCCTCTGTTTTTGGTGTGTTTCAGGCAGACTCGAACCTTCACTTCGCCAAGTTCAGTTCGAGTTACACCTTCACAAAACTGATTGCAATATACTCGCATTGTATGCTCAAGTCGTCCTTCAGTTGTCCAGATTTTACCTCTCACAGTCTCCACTCACCACCTGAGTTTGAGTTCAAACTTCTGAGTTGCTGTTCTGGGTTTTTGCAGAGATAGGTTCAGTTACAATGGAGCACACAACACTAGAGCGGTCACAAGATGGCACACCAGCTATCCCTAATGCACGTACGATATGCCACATTGGGCCAGGTGATGCTCCCAGTATTCAAAGTGAGCATTATGGGATCATTCTGCCTGACATCCCCAATTATTATCAAGAGTGGCATGATTTCAATGGTTCAAAACCTCCAATTCCATGGCTTACCGGCTGAAGATCCTTTGGATCACCTGGATGAGTTTGAAATACTTTGTGGACTGAATAAGATTCATACAGTAAGTGAAGATGCCTTCAAACTTTGGTTGTTTCCCTTCTCACTCGCAGACAAAGCTTGAACATGGGAGAAACATCTGTCACATGGAACAATAACAACTTCGGACGAGTGCATAGCAGCCTTTCTTGGGAAGTTCTTCTCTAAGTCCCGCACAATGAAGCTCTGCAATGCCACATCTGGTTTTGTGCAACCAGCAACAAAAATATTCTCTGAAACTTGGGAACGTTTCAAGACATACCAGACCCAATATCCACATCAAAGCTACAACACCCAAACGTTGTTCAGTTACTTCCACCTCTATATTCTATCTAGATTCCACATACTATTGGATACTGCAAGTAACAGTAATTTTATGAACAAAGATGTTAATGATGGATGGGAACTTGTTGAGAACCTTGCACATGCTAATGGACAATATAGAGAAGATCATGAGTGCACAGTAAGATGCGAAGTTGAACCAGAATCACCAAGCAAAAAGGAGATCAAGCTACTCAATAATAAATTGGATAAGTTACTTTCGGTTTAACAGAAACAAGTTTATTTGTTGTCTTAGGTAGAATATTTTGAAGATGCAGTGAATGATCTATTCGAAGAGGTTTGTTTCATGCAAAAACAGGGAGGTGGGTACAAACAGTATAATACCCACAAGCTAAACGCCAACCCCTACTGCAACACCCTACCTACAAACCCACAGGATATGGTATATCCCAACAAACCCCAGTCAATCCCAACCTTTACCTATGTACGTCCGCATCATGCTCCACAACCTCCAAACATCTATACACTACTTAAAGAGATACTTCAGTGTAAAAAAACCACAGTTGCTGAATTGACCCAGAAATTCAGTGAGATTAACACAAAGATAAATGTCTCCCACAATGAGCTAACTAACAAGCTTGAAGCAATGAATGTAAGGCTTACATTTGTTGAGAGTCAGCAGGCTTCTATATCAGCTGTGGCAAATATTAGGAAAGGCATTCAATATTCAAAACAGTATCATGCCAAAACCATTACATTGAGAAGCAGTCGTGAGTTGATAATTCGTATTGAGGCTGCAAGTGATACTGAGAACAATATAATTCAGGAGGGGGGGATAGCTTAGGCTAGGAAAAAGTCAAAAATCAACACCAGGCTCAGCTCGCTCTGCGACCTCGCAGTGCAGAGGGTCTAGGTCAGCCTCCCTTGGAGAAATCCTCATCTGAGCACCTACCCAACACTAAACTCGAAGACTCGCCATGCACCCATGCGAGTTTAACTTTCTGATTCCTAGGAACCTGCAATTCCCACTGAAACACCAAAACCTTTCGTCATCCCACCTCCCACCCAAACTTTCATTCCCATAGAGATTCAAAAAGGATGTTACTAAGAAATATAAAGCTATATTTGACAAAAAAATCCAAGACACCGAGCTTAAAGTCCCCATACTGGATGATTTTATGATGATGCCTCCCTACTAGAAATTTCTCAAAGATGCGGTTAAAGAGAGAGCATAACAAGTCGAGAGGATGGTAGTCTTGATGCATAAGATCAGTGCTATCATTCAAAGAATGGTAGTGCCTAAGAATAGGATGATCATGGTATATTTACGATTCCCTGTGCACTCGCTCCTTTGTCTTTTGACAACTGCTTATGTAACCTTGGAGCTTTGATTAGTCTCATGCCGCTGTCTATAGCGAAAAAGCTAGGTTTCAACCACTACAAGCCCTGCAAGATTTCCTTGGTTTTAGCAGACAGGTATATGAGAATCCCTTATGGAATACTAGGGGATTTACCAGTTCGGGTTGGAGGTGTTATTATACCAACTGACTTTGTTGTCTTGGAAATGGACGAAGCACCTAAGGATCCACTACTCTTTAGGAGACCATTCTTAGCCACAGCCGGTGCAATGATTAATGTCCCAAAAGGAAAAATTGAGCTGAACTTGGGACAAAATCTCAAAATGACATTTAGCATCAAAAATGTTATAAAGAAGCCAACCATTGAGAGTTAGGTTTTCTGGGTTCAAGAGATGGATGCTCTAGCAGATGAACTATTGGAAGAATTGGCAGATGAGGATCAATTACAAGTAGCCTTGACCAAGCCAGCTAGTGATGGGTATTTAAGAGTGGAAGTAGAGTTCTGCAGTAAAATTTTAGATGCTCACAAATAGGTAACAAATTCAGTTGTGATAAAGGAGCTGGTAGAGACGAGTCTAGAGTTCAAGGCATCGATTGAAGAAGTCCCTACTTCAGAATGTCGAGAATTGGTCCTTGTTCCACCAATCTCACCCCTCCACCTTGCAGTGCTAGGCGGTCGAGTCCTCCTCATCAGTTGAAAATGATGACTGGTTTGAGCTGAAAGCACCTAAGGTGGAAATGAAACCGCTTCCCAATGGGCTAATATACGTTTTCTTAGGACCAAAATCTACATATCTAGTGATTCTGAATGATGCATTAGATGATGAACATCTTGATATGTTAATTACTGAGCTTAATGTTTTAGGNATATGTTAATTACTGAGCTTAATGTTTTAGGAAGATAATAGGCTACTCACTTGCTGATATCAAGGGAATCTCACCTAGTTTCTGTACTCATAGGATTCACTTAGAGAATGAGTCATCCTCTAGCATAGAGCCCAAGAGGAGATTAAATCCCAACCTTAAGGAAGTAGAGAAAAAGGATATTCTTAAATTGTTAGATGCTGAATAATTTATTCGATTTCTGATAGCAAATGGGTTTTTCCTGTGCATTTTGTTCCTAAGAAAGGAGGTATTACTATGGTTAGGAATGATAAGAATGAGCTGATACCTACTAGGACAATAACAGGGCATAGGATGTGCATTGACTATAGGAGACTCAATTCTTCGACTAGGAAGGATCATTTCCCTTTGCCTTTTATTGATCAGATGGTACAAAGGTTAACCAACCATCAATATTACTGTTTCCTTGACGGATATAATGGATTATTCCAGATCCCTATACATCCGGATGATCAGGAAAAGACTATCTTTACTTGCCCTTATGGCATATTTGCTTATAGATGAATGCCTTTTGGTTTGTGTAATGCTCCTGCAACATTTCAACGCTGTATGACTTATATCTTTTCAAATTTGATCGAGGAGATGGTTGAGGTTATTCATCTGTGGTTCTTCCTACTCCTCTTGTTTGTCGAATTTGTGGAGGATTCTTAGCAAGTGCATGGAGACAAACCTAGTGTTGTACTGGGAAAAGTGTCCTTTGATGGTTCAAGAAGGGATAATTTTTAGGACATAAGATTTTAGAGAAGGGTATTGAGGTTAACAAGTCCAAGATAGATATAATGATTCAGCTACAGCTACCCAAAACAGTCAAAGACGTTAGGAGTTTCTTGGGACATGCTGGTTTTTACAGGAGATTCATCAAAGACTTCTCCAAGATAGCTAGACCACTCACATATCTGTTGTGTAAAGAGGCATACTTTTCATTTGATGATGAGTGTTTATAAGCGTTTTTAAAGATCAAGGAAGCCTTTTTATCAGTCTATATTGTAAAATCCCTATATTATAATCTACCTTTTGAGATCATGTGTGATGCTAGTGATTATGTAATAGGAGCAGTTTTGGGTCAACGGAAGGATAAGAAGTTAAACGTGATTTATAATGCAAGCAGGACACTAGATAATGTATAGACCAAGTATGCAACAACAGAGAAAGAGCTACTAGCAGTAGTCTTTGCCTTTGAAAAGTTCAAGTCATACTTGGTTGGTTTGAAAGTGATTGTCCATACAGACTATGCTGCTTTGAAGTATCTCATGAAGAAGAAAGATGCCAAGCATACTCTTAAGATGGATCTTGTTGCTAAGGGAGTTTGATATGGAAGTTGTTGACAAAATTGAGATCGAGAATGGAGTTGCGGACCACTTATCCAGGATGATGGTAGATGATCCAATCTAGATGATTCAATGCTTGAAGAACAGCTCATGGCCATCATAACAACAAGAAACCAACTAATACCACTCCACTCACCCACCATGCTCGACGAACACAGAATCGAGCTCAATATTCATCGTGTAAAAAATCAGACCAGGTTCAAGGATAAGCTTGCTGGAGCTTATTTGCCTTGGTATGCAGAATTGGTGAATTATTTGCTGATCAGAGAGGTGCCAAAGAGCATGGATAAGTATTAGAGGAAGATGTTCTTAAGGGATGTAAATACCTACTTCTGGGATGAGCCTTACTTGTACAAGAAAGGATCAGACGGTTTGTTTAGAAGATGTATAGATGAAGAGGAAGTTCAAGGAGTGTTGAAGCATTGCTATGAATCAGCATATGGAGGCCATTTTGATACATTTAAGACAGTTCATAAGGTCTTACAAGCAGGAATGTGGTGGCCAATGATGTTCAAGGATGTCCAAACTTTCATCTCGAAGTGTGATCTATGCCAATGAGCAGGGAATATCAGCAAGTGCAATGAAATGCCTCATAATCCAATCTTGCATATTGAGATATTCGACTGCTGGGGAATTGATTTCATGAGTCTATTCAATCTTCCCTCTGGTGGAAACGTCTATATATTAGTGGCTAATGACTACGTTTCTAAATAGGTTGAGGGTGTAGCTTGTCCTGCAAACTATACCAAGGTAGTGATCTCTTTTCAAAACCATCAGTTTCTCAAGATTTAGAATTCCAAGAGTGGTAATCAGTGATGGAGGATCCCACTTCATTAACAAAGCATTTGAGAGCTTGTTGAATAAGAATTGAGTTAGACATAAGGTAGGAACTCCTTACCACCCTCAGAATAGTGGACAAGTGGAGGTATCAAACAAGCAGATCACGACAATACTTTCAAGAATGGTCAGTGCATCCAAGAGAGATTGGGCACCAAGACTTGATGATTCATTGTGGGCATATCAAACAACTCACAAAACACCAATAGGGAGGACACCATTCCAACTATTGTATGATAAAACATGTCACATTCCAATTGAAAATGAATACAAGACAATCTGGGCAAAAAAATTCATGAACTTCGATTTGAAGACAGCCCAAGAAAGAAGGCTCATTGACTTGCATGAATTGGAAGCAATCAGACTTGATGCCTATGAGAGCTCAAAAATTTACAAGGAGAGGACCAAAGCAATCAACGACAAGAAGATAGCACCAAAGAAGATTTCAGCTAGTGAATAAGTGCCTCTATACAATTCAAGGCTTAAGTTGTTTCTAGGGAAGCTGAAATCTAGATGGTCTGGTCCGTTCCAAGTGCAAGAGGTTCTACCATATGTAGCAGTCATATTGATCAATAAGAATGGAGAACACTTCACAGTAAACAGACAGAGTATCAAACCTTACTTGGCTGATGGAAACATACCCAAGAGAACTCTAGCTCTTCTTGATGAGCCTCGCCACGTTTGATGGGAGAGCAAAGTCAAGCTTAGAGACTTAAAACAAGCACACTTGGGAGGCAATCCCATGGTATCCTTGTACATACTTGCTTGTAGTGTTTCTTTGTGTCTTTTTATGTCATTTTGTGTTCTAGTATGCGGGGAAGAGTTCCACAAATCAAAGGAGTCGAGTAAGGCTAATTCTGGGCAATAATAGACGAACTCGACCTTCACTCTCAACATACAAGGGGCGAGTTCAACACCCGCATTCCAACCTACTAAAGCTCGAGCTGACAACTCAAGCTACCTTAGTCGAGTTCAGCTTCCAAGGTACCAAATTCCATCTTTTAATGTACATACAATTGCATCTTTACTCTTGCTCTGCTGGTCTAGAATTCACCTTCAAGCTTTTATTCATATACGAGACTGTGTGGTTTAAGTTTAGGGGAGGATTCTAAATGATATTAACTATGCATTTGTGTTCTTAGTTTGTCTTTCATGTATTGCATACATAATATAAAAATCCATAAAGATTTTTCATTTCAGCATATTTCATTGCATACCATGACATTTAAGGCATAGAAAAACCATACAAATTTGAAAAATTTCAAAAAAAAAAAAAACAGAGTATTCATGTAGTCGCATTCATATAGGACTAAGTCTAGCTACATTTGTTGGGAATCATCTTGCTGAGGATATGCATCCTTGTTAGGTAATTGGCTAGAAACCATAGTGAACTTTGTGGATTGGTGATTTTCCCTTTAAAAAGCTTATGGGTAGATTGTTCACTTAGGGAAATATATGCTTGTGTTGTGTCTTGAAAGGACCTGATTTGTTTCCTTCTAATTGAACTTAAATCGCCGAACTAGGGCCTAAAGATGCATCGAACGCTTTCCTTCCTTGAGCTTATCTTGGGTTGTGACTTCTTTCAAACCCTACTCATTCAATGATGCCTAAAGTGAGCGGAGAATATGCGTAAACCAGTATATTTTTGTGCCTCACCAAGAAAGCTGAGAACCGAACATGAAACAACCCTCCAAAGTTTCCTGATCCTCAAAAAGGACGTGAAGTAGACCTCCTGATTGGTTGGGTTCACTTGTGGATTACGATTTTCTGTCTAATGAGCTGCTTGTTTGAGGTAAGATATTCCTTTTCTCTGTGACCTATTTTCCTTCTTAGTTCTTTGCACTTGTTTGAGGGCAAGCAAAGTCTAAGTTTGGGGGAGTTGATATGTCTACATTTTATACCATTTTAGATGCATTATTTATCATGTTATGCACCCATATCCATTGCATTTCCATCATATTGGAGTCATTTTAGGAACATATTGCACACTTTGCATTTGCATTGCATACATACTGCATATAGAGCTATTTTAGGTAATTTGGAGCCTATTTAGAGTGTTTTGGAGTGACTTTGGGCATAAGGACTGGCAAGGACCTGACGGAAGTGATGAATTTAATTAGAAGAAGCTGCAAAGGAAGCAGAATCAATACCTCACCCTTAAGCATCACAGGTACTTAAGCGAGTCCAAATCGCAAAGCACCCAAACCGAAGCTTCGCAGTCTAAACTCGGACCTTGGCCGCGAGTTGGAAAAGACCTCAAAGACTCTCAGCCGGTTAAGCATGCCTTGCTACCAAGCCTCACCTTACCACCCGCGAGTCATTGGGCTTCTGAAGACTAATACATGACTTGCACTCACAACTCGCCACTCGACAGCGAGTCTTGTTAACCGACTTTCATTTTGTTGACTTTTTCTCCATGTTGACTTTAGTAGGGCTTTATGTATTAAGCTATAAATACCCCTTTAGCCCCCAAAAACAAACAAAATGTTTTATTTCCAGATTTGGCAAAGTCTAAGATAGTTTTCCCTCTTTTCTCATTTGTTGAATGCTTGATTTGATGATAATCAATTAAGTTTCTGATGTTGTTTCTTTTATAATTGTTGTTCATCTTTTTCTTGTTTTTCAAATTATATTCTTCTTTTTATTTTCTGGGTTATTGGTTTTGTTTATGATTAGTGAGTAAGTCTATTAGGGTTAGTGAGGAGATAGGCTAGATCTTTGCAGATCTAGGAATTTAGTCTCTTGTTCAAGCTCTTACATGTTTAGATCTCTCTAATCAAGGTGTGCTTATTGCTTATTTCATCTTGGCCACATGAAATATGAGATTTTGCATTCTATTCCCATAAGGTGTTTGTAAAATGCTTGATAGAACGTAGGATTGGAATTTGTTTCTCTAGCCTAAAGAGTTAGTTGTCTAGAGTGTAGGTTAAGCTTATTAGACTGATTCTTCATGTCTTATTTACTGTGTATCACCATGAGAATGGATTAGGTTGCAGCTTAAGGAGAAGATTAGTTTGCATGAGAATGATTATGGTTGCCTCTAAGTCTATTGCCTAGAGATCACCCAAATAGGTTGTTGAACAAGTGATTAGCCCTTGGTTAAGCTCACTTCGATTATCCCAGCTCCTCACGGACCCATCTTCACTTCGCTTGTTTACACTACTTCTAACTTATTTCTCTGTTTTATGTTAATTCTCTGTTTTACCATTGAGATAATCTCTGAGTTAGATTATACTTGAATTATATCAGCTTAGCATACCCCTAGTGTTATGAGCACACTTTTGGTTCGACACCTTATATACTATAAGGATTTGGTATTCAGGTGGGAAAAACTTGTTACCATGTATAAGAAAACCTTTAACAAAGATTAAATACCCTCACCAAATTCTCAGAATAGGAAAGAAGTTTTTTCAAAATTAAATGATTCCATGGTCATGAGTTACTCGCCAATTTGAAAAGATATGGTGAAAACTAAAAAAATATGGGATTTATGATACACTGAGAACAAACCTTAAATGGATTTTAAATACTTTAGAATCCAAATATAACTCTAACCCTAACAATAGAAGAATAGATCAAGATGAAATTGTGATTCTGCGGTCGTAAAATCAAAGAGATGAAACTAGAGTTCTACCTTTAAAAATTTGGGGATTTTGGATGAGGGTCAACTGCAATGGATCGGGTTTTTTGATTGGGTAATCAAATTCGTTGATTCTCACATAAGAACGGTTTGGTTTTGTATTGCATTCGGTTTAATAATCTTAGCTAAAAATTTAATTTCGTGGGAATATGTATCTATTTTCTACAAAGAAGAAAAGTTAAAGATGCCATAGTTTCAGTAAACTAATGCTATATGCAGGCCTGGATCTAGGAAAGTGCAATAAGTGCATTTGCACTAAATTTTAATAAATAAGAATTTATATACAAAATTTTAATAGAAAAAACCCATTTATTTCATTTTTGCACTAGGCTTCTTCTCGGGGCTTATATGATAGTACCGAGGGAAAAATAGATTGTCGACCTAATTTCCACAACATAGAATATGATGTACAATGAAAAATACTTTTGGTTAGATAGTTAAATATGCATATATGTTGTTTTCAGTCGCATTACTCTATACGATAATGTTTAAGATTTTAGAGATTAAGTTATCGGTCGAATTTTGTCAATACGATCTAATTGTTATAAAAAAAATATATCACCATTTTATTGTACTATAATTATGTCTATTTTTGTTCTCGGAAATTGGGATGCAAATTAATAATATTAAAAATAATCGAACGCGAAATTTACAAACAGTATATGATTTTTTTAAATGTTTCGGGACAAAAAAATTAAAAATATTATTGTATTTTCAACTACTTCACTTTAGACACAATTATTAGCAATACAAAGTAAAGACATCTTAAATTATACGATATAATATAACCTGAGTTATTGTGGGCCTTTAGTTCAACTTTTGTTAAAAAGATGACTACAAAAAAAAAGATGACTAAAGCTATTTCATAATTAAATATGTATGGATTTCTAATCAGTACATGGCCGTTATTAGAACAGTTAAGTTTTGATGCATTGTAGAAGCGAATAAAATATAGGAAAACCTAAAAAAAACCACATAACAGAACGATTATCACGATGTATCTATTCCTCAAGAAGAATTGATTAAATGAATGTAAGACAAAGTTATACATAAAAAAGATTAAAGCTGTCTAATAAAAAAAGTTGATAGAGCTAATAGATGAACAAGGCTGTGACATTGATGAAAAGACAGACAATTAATGGAGCCCAAAAACGTGCACCGTCCAACATTCTTGCAAGTTGCAACTATACCTAATCTCCTTCCAGGGAGCCAGCCACTTTACACTTTCTCAATACTTTTGTTAATTTTAGTTTTTATTAGTGTAATGAAACGAAATAGTAGAACAACTGTTATAAGAGATTACTAGAAAAATAAATTTATTTTTTGATATGGATGTGAATATCATATAATATAAAAGAGTTGGAATTTACAACAATTTATACAGTCTCTTGCCAAAAAAAGAAACAAACAAGAGAACCAAAACAAAGCTAAAAATTATTCAAGCTCTTTCCAACCATAGATGCATTAGCTTGATGAACTTACATTAATTCTTTTTTGAAAGAATCAAATCCCTTATAAGTCTATCAATGCGTCTGAAAATGATGTCAGGTGGAAGAGAGTGCGAGTTGTGCAACCGAGAGTTTTTTTCGCGCCATAACTGGTCTATGACAGCGTGAGCTAGCATTTTGCGCAGGAGCTTTGGTGCTGCTTATGAGCCAATCATCGTCCAATGTAACAGGACGTGCCATGTGTGGAAAAGCAGATGTTGTAATCCAAGTATTCACTGATAAGAGTTCAAATGCTCTCCACAAAATCACATCTAAGCATGAGATGGTCTCTATCCTCCAGAAACCTAGAGCATATACAACATTCTACTTGAGTAGCAATGCCCTATAAAGCCAACCTACTTCTTGTTCGCAGCCGGTCCAACTGAGTAGTCCAAATTGTAAAGGCCTGCCTTGGATTGCATCCCTTGTACCAAACTATTGAAGCCCAAGGTTTCATATTGTCGCAATTTCTTAACCCATTCCAGAACCTTCCTGCGAAAAATTCCTGATATGGTTTATCATGGGCACATAAGTAGAAGCTATCACAGCCATGGGATAGAAGATGAGGTTTGATGTGCAGCTAAAACAAGGTGTAGCTGCATTGCTTGAGTGGAGTGAGTAAATCTGATATTCCAACTTGATGGTAAGGCTGAGAGTTGGTCAGCTTTTACTCTCTGTCAATGAAACGAATTAGTAGAACAACTTTTATAAGAGATTACAGAAAATAGTTCTTACTAGAGTAATGGTTTCTTTTGGTATATTTTAAAATACAAATACAATTGGCCAGATCCAGAGAGTTAATCAGCTTTTACCCTCTTTTGGGAGGAGTTTGCTCGTTTCAGGAATCTCTTCCATTTTGTTTTGTTAATTATCACTAATCCCTAAATCGTTAAATTACAAAGCTGATTACAAATTCGCCCCACAATATTAGATGATTTTCTAGGAATGAGACATTTATTAATCATGTACCTCAACATTGACTTTTTTCTCTGTTTTAGTATATGATGAGTTAAATAGGAAAAAACTACAAATACAATTGCATACAACATACTTAACTATGCCATCATTTGATCTCTAGTTACTGTTAAACCTTATCAATATGAAAACATTAATTAGTCGTATGATGGATTACTTATATAGATTGGAATGCATAGAAACTCTGTAGTACTGCTTAAAGAGATGTATCTCTTTATGCTAAATTAACTATTTAAATATTGTTGGAAGTGAATTCATTGAATCCTCCCTTCGGCCCAACAAAGACCTTGGCTGATGGGTGCCTCAGAGGAGGAACTCTCGGATATGGACTCGCGGGAAGACCTTGGTGAGTT